>CAUYTI010095705.1:0-14945 GCA_963575145.1 Galago senegalensis | reverse complement strand
GGGACCACAGGTGCCCACCACAATGCCCGGCTATTTTTTGGTTGCAGCCATCATTGTTGTTTGGCGGGTCCAGGCTGGGGATTCGAACCCGCCACCTTAGGTGTACGTGGCTGGCGCCTTAGCCGGTTGAGCTATAGGCGCTGAGCCAAGGCAGAAGTTCTTATGGGCAAATCAATATCGATCAGAGTCACCTTCTTCTTACATACAGGGTAAACTCCATTTTTCCATTTTCTTTATAAACGCAAAATACATAAGTCCATTTAAATTCTTAGTCAGCATTAAAAATAAAATCTTAGTGCTCGCTTCAGCAGCACATATGCTAAAACTGGAACGATACAGAGATGATTAGCATGGCCCCTGTGCAAGGATGACATGCAAACTTGTGAAGGGTACCATATTTTAAATAAGTAAATAATAAATACATAAAATCTTACCTGTTATGCATGTGTATATCTCCACACCTATAACATATACCATATACAATTCCCTCAATTATTAGCCTTAATAATAGCAGATGAGGTGTGGTTATGCCAGGAAAAAAAAATTCCTCAAGTCATTCTGTTTGCTTTTTGAATAGGTTTTTTTTCTTTTACACTTCATTCTGGTACATCTGCTGTTCTGGGGAAACTACCTCAGAAGCAGCTATCACTCTTATTTTCCATTACTCATTTCATGCTAGAAATCAACTCTCAGATTGATGAAAAAGCAGCCTAGTAAAGCAATCTCTCCAACAGTTTTTTTGAAAAAGAAGTAGATGGAAAATTTAAGAGATCCAGTGTTGCATGGCAAGCATAAACAGAAATATTAACTATTGCCTAAGAATTTAATGAAAGAGAAGGAAAACAACTAACAAACCTCAGGTAGCCCAAGGTATATAATTCAATGAGGATAAGATCCAAGTGATTCTTATGTATTCAGTAATTAAATATTCAGAAGATTAAGCAATTTGTTTACCAATTTTTGATTTATGTTCCTTTCAGGACATTAATAAAAGAAACTACTATTTGATGTTAGGCTTAACACATTCAAACATCAGCTAAGTTAACCATTTCTGGTGAGAAATGGATGCACTGAAAAAATACAAATTCACTTTCATTTACTGATTCATTTGCTATTATGAAAGGCAGAACTGTAATGAACCAGTTTGGATTTACTAGAAGTCTAATAGAAACTTGCTAATAGTTTTTCTTTGCTGGCAACATAAACTGGTAGATTTTTAACTGTAATATGTATCGATGCTTTGGATGAGTCACTAACTGCTAGCTTCCCTCCTCTAGCAAGACATAGTATTAATGGTAGATTAAGCTCTTATTGCTATTTTTCTTCACAGCCTGAGTTGTGGTGAACCCTCTCAAGCTGTTTAAAACCACAGCTGAGATTTAGGGAAGACAACCACAGCAGCTGAAGCTCAAAATGAAAGGGGTAGAGTCATGTGTTGCAACATGGATAAAGGTCGAGGACACTGTACTACATGAAATAAAGCAGTCACAAAAGACATATCCTGCATGATAGAATATCTTTATCAAAAATAGGCAAATTCACAGAAAGAGAAAGGACCAATAGTGGCTGCCAGGGGTTAGAGAAAGAGGGGAACGAAGCCTTATTTAAGGGGTACAGAGTTTTAGTTTTGTAAAATGAAAAGTTCTGACGATCTGTTTTTTTTTTTTTTTTTGAGACAGAGCCTCAAGCCGTCCCCCTGGGTAGATTGCCGTGGCATTACAGCACACAGCAACCTCCAACTCCTGGGCTCAAGCGAGTCTCTTGCCTCCGCCTCCCAAGTAGCTGGGACCACAGGCGCCTGCCACAACGCCCGGCTATTTTTTATTTTTTTTTTTTGGTTGCAGCCGTTATTGTTGTTTGGCAGGTCCGGTCTGGGGATTCGAACCCGCCACCTTAGGTGTACGTGGCCTTAGTCGGTTGAGCTATAGGCGCCGAGCCGTGAATCTTTCTGAAAGAGAATATAAACGTTTTTACACAATAACTAAGAAAATGATATAAAGGCTATGTTAACCAGTTTGATGAAAATATTTCAAATTGTATATGAAAACACCACACTATACCTCATGATTGCATTAGTATACACAGCTATGATTTAATAAAAATAATAATAATAATAATCCAATTATCTTGATTCAACTGACCAACTGACAGAACTTAATAGCAGAATTGTGAGAGGCTTTTTTAAAAAGAAGTCATGCCTCTGGATTGCAGTTTCAGCTCTAGCCTGAGAGTTTCAGTTGGCCCATCCCAGTAACCTGCCCTACAGATTTTTGTTTACCTAGTCATGCCTCACAATCCAGAGAGGGAATTCTTTGCAACAAATAAATCCCTTAAGATATACCTCCTACTGGTTCTGTTTGTTTCATGGAATCTTAATTGGTGCAGGTGGGTTTGATACACACTTTGCTGTAGGCCAGTGCCTTTCAAACTTTTTTTTATCTCACAGTACACTTGAACCTAGAATAAATGTCTGCAGCACACTTAAATTATGTTGATTAAAAAAATTAAAAAAAATACTATGCTTTAAACTTCTTTTGTAAATAATTTAATTAATGATCTTTAAAATTTCGTGGCACACCTAAGATCTCTCATGACACACCAGTGTACTGTGGCACACTGGTTAAAAATCACTGCTCCAGGCTTTTATATAAATCAGAACAAAGAAAAGAGCTCTGGGAAGTTTTGCTCTTACCTGTGGGGGTTAAGCTAAGTATAGATTAACTTATTCTTTTGAAAGATGCAGCTAAATCCCAGATCAACTCAATGTATCTGTAATCTGAATAATTACATCACTACTTTCATTGCCAGACATAGATCATCACACTTTGGGAAACTTATCAAATAATAAGCAAAAGCCACATTCCTTAATTGCTGTCACTGCTCCTCTATGTGCAATATTTATTTTCTATACAATATAAAATTATGAGATTTACTAAGCAGTAAGAAATTAGGACTGCTAATCATAGACAAAATGCAAAATAACCAAAATTGAAGCAAAGATGATCTAGATATTAAAGCTGGGAAAAGAGGGCTTTTAAATAACTCTTTTAAGAAATATTGAGTCAACAGACAGGAAATCACAACAGAAAATGAAAACTAAATTTATACAATAGAGGCGATGATTTAAAATGAGTTTCTCAGGAAAGATAAAGGCTAAATAAACTCAACAAATTGTCAGTGGCTTGTAAAATAGTAAGAAGTTTAACAGAGTTATGTAGCGAGAAGAAAAGAGCAGAAAAAGTGAACCATTAATATATTTGAAAAAATATTAGCTAACTTATTTCCAAATTTATGAAAAATATAAATGTTGAAATATAATTTAATAGGCCATAGGTGAAAGGAAAAGACAAGTCTTCAGAATTAGAATAATGATGATAAAATAAAATAACAGAACCTATAGAATATACTAAATAAGTTGTTAGAGAAAAGTTTATAGTGTTAAATGTATTCTGCTAATAAAAATTTTAGCCTTCAACTCAAAAATACTGAGGAAAGGGATATAAATAAAAGCAAAGGAAACAGAAGGAAAACAACAACAAAATAGAACTTAGTAAGACAATAGGTCAAAGAATCGAAGTTTAGCAAATTTAATGCAAATATAAAAAAAAGTTTAAGAACCACAACTAAATAAAATGACTACTAGATGTACAAATGCAAAAACAAAAAAAAATTGAAACTGAGGTGAGATATAATATTCAAAAAACCCATCTTATTTTAATAAAATTGTTCCCATGAAAGACAAAAAGTATAAATAAACTTTTACTAGAGAGCAAATGAGAAAGTCAGTAAAGACTGGTTTTGTTGGCTCGGCGCCTGTGGCTCATGCAGCTAAGGCGCCAGCCACATACACCTAAGGTGGCAGGTTCAAATCCCCAGCCCGGGCCCGCCAAAGAACAATGATGGCTGCAACAAAAAAATGGCCAGGCGTTGTGGCGGGCGCCTGTAGTCCCAGCTACTTGGGAAGTTGAGGCAGGAGACTCGCTTGAGCCCAGGAGTTGGAGGTTGCTGTGAGCGTGATGCCATGGCACTCTACCCAGGGGGACAGCTTGAGGCTTCGTCTAAAAAAAAAAAAAAAAAAAAGACCGGTTTTGTTGAATTCAAAGAAGAATTCAATTAAACCATTAAAAATCAGACAGCCACTTATATTATTCTTGAGGATTAAAAATATGAGGAAAACCTATTTTTCTAAGGAAGATACAATTAAAACTAAAATATGATTAGAGTATGCCACAATGTCAATAATAACCCATATAAGAAAATCACTCAATGAGTATGGTCAATTAATCTCCAAAAGTAGAAATTTATAAGAAGAATAGTATAATATCTTAAAAGTGGCAAGCAATAGCAAATATCCAGAATTATTGTGGTCTCTAGGATTTAAATGGGAACTCTCTAAGAGTAAATAGGATATTTGGGCATATCGTATTTTGGTCAAGGTCTAGTTCTTATGAATACAAAATGAGATGAATCTGAAAGTACTTCAAACATCTTTTTGTTCATTCTTTTTCTCATTCAAAAAAAAATCTTTTGAGCACCTACTAATAATTTGAAGTACAGGGTCTGCAGAACTGAAGAACACAACCAAAAATTCCTACTTTATAGAGTATGTATGTTAGTGGGGAGGCAGGGAAAAAATAACAGAATAATGTACGTGGAACTAATCCTGTGAAAGAAAATAAGGCAGAGAACAGTATAAAGAGCAATGAAGAAAAGCACTTGGAATTTAAGTAGCATGTCCACTGAACCCTGTTGAGAAAGACATTTGGTGAGAAGGCTGAAAAGTAGAAAGAAATGATCTAGGTGGATATCTGAGGGAAGGATGATTATGTCAAGGAGAGAAAGAGCAAGTGCAACTTTCTTCCTGTAGGAGTGTACCTGTGTTTGCAACAAACAGAAAAAGAAAAAAAAAAAAAAACACTGACAAAAATGCTGTAAAACTATATCACAGGGAGACAGAGGGTAGGTAGGTAGTATAACAGAGGGCAGGTGGAGTAGAGCCTTGTAAGCTATGATCCGACATCAGCTTTATTACTGTGAGGTGAGCTAGGAAATCATTGGGAGACTTTTTTAAAGATGTGAACATGAATTGACTTACATTTGAATAGGACATTTCCTTCTGCCACATTATAGAAAGATTTACTGAGCAAGGACAAAATCTAGGAAAATAGTTCTAAGTTATTGTATCAAAGTACAGCAGTGGGTGAGTTAAAACGTTAAAAGGTAGACCTTAGCATTCGATGACAAATTGTAAGTGACGTGAAAGGGAAAGTGACTAATCCAAATGATACCAATGTGCTTTGCCCTATGTACCTGGAGTAATCGAGTTGACATTAATTAACTTAATTAATAATGAATATGGGCTATTTAATTTATCAGATTATGAATATTTAATAATCAGGACATCCATAATTTTAGGAGAAGATCCAGACTGAGTTGTGATCCAGGTTGAATTACTTATTATAAATTCAAAGTGATAAGCTAAATAATACACTGCATATACAGTTGAAGCTCCTGCAGATTAAAAGAAATCAACTAGGAGCTATGTACTTGAAATTTTAAGGGAATAGATGCTATTTCAATTCATGTGGCAATGAAAATCAAGCGAGGAATGAGAATAAAAGTACCAGGTGGCTCTGTGGCGCAATGGAGAATAAAAGTACCAAATCAGAATTAGAATGTAGGGGCCTAATGAAATTAATTATTTAATTTTTTCAGAAATAGTAATGACTGATCAATATTCTTTTTAAAAAGGATATGCAGATGCTCCTTGATTTACAATGAAGTTACATCCCCCAAACCTATCATATGTGGAAAATATCTTAACTTGAAGATGCATTTAATACACCTACCCTATAGAGCATGATAGAGCACAGTTAGGCTACCTAAGGAGCTCAGAACACATATTAGCTTACTATTGGGCAAAATCACATGGCAACAAATTATAGTGCAAATTATTAGTTGTTATCCCTCTCGACTGGGAGCTTACCTAGAGCTGAGGCTGGCTGCCACTACGGCATAGCCCTGGGCCTTGGAAAAGATCAAAATCACTTTTACATCATATTTAATTCAAAAAATCCTAATTTGAGCAATTGTAAGTTGAGGATTGTATGTACATCTATCTATTAAACTTATGTCAAAATTATGAAATATCTTTACATCCTATTACTAAGTGGAAGTTATTGTGGAAGCTAACATATTTTTGGTTCATCCAGGATACACAAGCCCCCCCCCCGCACACACACAGATGTGCTGGCTGAACCAAAAAGTGGGTACATATACTTATACATATACATAAATATGTATCATATGTATATGTGTGCATCTATGTATATATAAACCAACTGTGGGGCTTAATTGTTTTATTGGATAACATTATTCCCAAATTAATTGATTAGAAGTGATCTTGAATATGTGGGACTATGTATTGTCAAATTTTGTTTTTCTTTCCATACATTAGTCAGGAAAATGTATTAAATCCCTACCTTGTGCCATACACAGTGCCGCAAAGAGTAAGGTAAATACGAATGGCCTTTATCCTTACAAAGCTTCCAATGAGAAGGAGCTGGATGTGAGGCCTGTAATTATAATCGCAGGGCACATGTGGTGAGAGGGGGTGCCCTGATGAGTGTTTGAACATCAAAGAGTGTTTTCTTTTCCTTTGGTCTAATCTCATTTTTAATGATAAATCCTTCCAAATAGTTAAAAAGGCCTTTCTGAATTAGAGAGCATCTATCTGAATCTCTAAATAAAGAAGGATTAGAAAAACAGGAGGGCAGAGAAACGAATGCCAACTAAAACTACAGCATGAACAAAAGTGATGGATAAAAATAACCAGATGTTCTCAATGAATAAAGCAGATCATCATTTCTGGTGCATGTGTTTTCTGGCCAAAAGAGGTAGTTATGTGAGTGTCAGAGCCATGGTGGCCAACAAAAGCCAAATGAAAAAGAGAAACATACAGAACAATTTCAAGTAATCAAACTTTATATTAGAAAAAAGTAATCAAACCTGAAAATGTGTTTTGAATTACCTATCTCCCCCTCTTCCTAAACAAATGAATTCTATTTCCAGAAACTACAAAAGAAATAGTCAATAAGTATATCTCAAAATACAAAATGACTAAAAAGAGGACGGGAACAGATTTCTGCTTAAATACGCTGTTCCTCTGTCGGGGTGATGGCTGGATTTGACGATCCCACAACTGAAAGCACAAAAAGGCAAAAAGATTTGGCACTTATGCAAATTATGCTTAAGTATTTATTGTAGAATTGTATCAAGTGGAATTTACAATGTGGAGTGGAATAGACAGATTTAAGAATAGCAATTGGAAATAGGGTGAGAGGGAAGAAAGTCAAGAACAAACTCAAGTTTCTAACTTAGGTACTAGAAATAAAAGAACTGCAAGGTTGGATACCCAAAAGTAAATACAATATTTAAATGTGAACATTAAATGGTACAGCATACTAGAAAGTGATATTGAATCAGCGCTAACCTTGTGTGACAGTTTAAGATAAATAACTATTATGATAAGTGTTTAGCATTATGTCACTGTTGTTTGCTTTGGCACCATGAAGTGACAAATTTTAAAAAGATTACCTTTATTATTGAGGTGCTATTATTCTCAGGCAACGGTATGTGGAAAACACTAATTTTAAGCAATTATTATTACAGATACATTCCCTGGGATCTTACTCAACGTGTTCATTTCAGATAAAATGTTCTTTAGGGTTTCCTCTGCAGAATAGAATTTAAATCATGCAAAGGATATTAGATACAAATTTAAACAAATTCAAATAGTTTTTAACAAAATAAAAACAATTTTCAACCTGGAGTCATCATCACCCAGACTTTAAATTTACCTACTCAGTGTGTGTTTGCTGGACATCTGTTTTCTCCTCTCCGTGTCTCCCAGTAATCAATAGTGATCCAGCATTATCTGAAGCGGTGCTTTCAGAAATCCTTAAGCACTCTTCTGATCTAAGTACCTGGAGCTGTCCACTGCAACTCACTGTAAGAAAGCGTTCCTTGGGAACTGTCAGAAAGATTGGAGCAGGGCACAAGAGACACACGTGTAATGTGATCAGATGGCACAGTTGAAAACAGAACGAGAGGCAGAGATGGGACTGTTGTCAGTCACTAAAGTAGGCACAGAAAGCCCAAAGGTGTTGCCTGCTTCCCTCCAGCTGCCCACAGGGTTGCAATCCACACTGATGTGTAAAGGATTTGAGGACGTGGTCCTCCACTGCTTCCTCTAACAGAAGGCTAAAGCTTACTTCTATGTTGGGCAATAATGTGGGTTTTGTTGTATTTTCCTTTAGCTCCAAAGTTAATTTAGGATTTCTCTTCTGAAGAGTCTCATTCAGAGGAAACACTACACTATCAGTTTAAAATGAACTTTTTAATAGTGAAAAAGAAACTAAGAAACAATAACCCCCCCAAAATGAATCAATTTAGGGGTTACTTCTAGCTCTAAGCAGTTATTTCTACTTTTACATTATAAGGACATGTTAACGGATATATTTAACACATGAAAATATTTTTCCTCCCTTAAAGTAATGTAAATTAGTTATTCAGATTTATCTTCATGTTATACTAGCATAAAAATAGAACCTGAACATTTAGATATATTCTTAAATACATAAACAACCAAAATAGTCTTTAAAGTAATTGAAACTAATCTGTTTATTCTGAAGAATTCCTAGGCATATAAGGCTTAGCCCTCAGATCATAGGCACTGACAAAGTGATAGGATGAGATTCTCCAAGAAGACACTGTCACAAGGAGAGAATTATTAGTAGGTTAAAAAAAAAAATGAAGACCAATAAATATTATACATAAACATGGATAACAAAATTTTTGGATAATATCTCATGCAATAAGTACTAATTTTGCTTGATTCTATAAAATATTTTAAAGACATTTAGCTGTCAAGGAATCAGTATCCATTATATTTCTTAAACTCTGCTAGTGCAAAAGACAGTATTCAATTTATTTTAAATTTTTAAGTATTTTAAAAGTAATCATAATGCAAACATATTTAACTAAGATATACTCAAACAGAATATACTAATCATTCCCATGTAATAGAAAAATATCAGGAAGCTAAAATTCCTTTTAGATTTCCATGTCATTCTCAGCGTATTTTTTTAAAGTGGCTCTTTTCTCTTTCTATTTCTCTCTTATGTACAAACATATTTACATAAAGACATAGAGATACCTCAAAGATACACAATTCTTGTTCTAGACAACCACAATGAAACAAATATCACAGTAAATTGAGTCACACAAACTTTTTGGTTTATCAGTACAGTTGAAGGTTATGTTTACAGTACACTGTATTTATTAAAGGTACAATAACATTATGTCAAAAAGGAATGTACAGACCTTAATTAAAAGATACTTTGTTGCTAAACAATGGTAACTATCTTCTTAGCCTTCAGCAAGTAGTAATCTTATTGCTGATGGAGAGTGTAGTCTTGATGATGGCTGGTGACTGATCAGGGTAGTGGTTATGGAAGGGTGGGACAGCTGTGGAAGTGTCTCAAAATAAGAGACAGTGAAGTTTGGCACATCGATTGACTCTTCCTTTCACAAAAGATTACTCTGTAGCATGCCATGCTATTTGATAGCATTCTGTTTAGAACTTTTTTGGGGGGGTGGGGAGGATTCATTGAGGCTACAAAGAACGAGGTTACACTGCTTGGAGTGTTAGGTAAAGTCCTTCTTATAATTGTGTCCCACCCCCAAGAGGTGTGTTACATACTGTGACCCCAGCACTCCCCTCGCTCCTTGCCTCTCCCTTTTCTCCCCCCTCCTCCATGTACAAGCATCATTTGTCCTCATATCAGAATCGAATACATTGGATTCTTCCTTTTTCATTCTTGTGATGCTTTGCTAAGAAGAATGTGTTCCACCTCCATCTAGGTTGATACAAAAGATGTAAAGTCTCCATCTTTTTTTTGTGGCTGAATGGCATTCCATGGTATGCATATACCACACCTTATTAATCCATTTCTGGATTAGTGGGCATTTAGGTAGTTTCCACAATTTGACAATTGTAAATTGAGGAGCAATAAACAGACTAGTGCAAATGTCCTTATGATAAAATGATCTTTTTCCTCTTGGTAGATGATCAGTAATAGGATTGCAGGATTAAACGGGGGGTCTAGTTTGCATTGAGGATTCTCCACACTTCCTCCCATAAAGGTTGTATTAGCTTGCAGTCCCGTCAGCAGTGTAAAAGTGTCCCCTTCTCTCCATATCTACGCCAGTATCTGTAGCTTTGAGATTTTGTGATGTGAGCCATTGCCTCTGGGTTTAGGTGATATCTCAAGGTGGTTTGATTTCCATTTCTCTGATAATTAGAGATGATGAGCATTTTTTCAAATATTTGTTAGCCATTCATCTGTCTTCCTTAGAGAAAGTTTTTCTATTCATCTCTCTTGCCCATTGATATAAGGGATTGTTAGCTATTTCTATGTTGGTAAATTTGAGTTCTCCTCAGATCTTAGTTATCAAGGTTTTGGCCAATTCATAATATGAAAATATCTTTTCCCATTCTGGTGGTTGTGTATTTTCTCTGGTTATTGTCTCCTTAGCTATGCAGAAGCTTTTCAGTTTAATTAATTCCTGTTAGTTTATTTTTGTTATTGTTGCAATTGCCACTGGAGTCTTCCTCAGAATGTCATTCTCCAGGTCAATATCTTCAAGCATTTTTCCCACACTTCCTTCAAGGGCTTTTATTGTTTCATACCTTATATATAGATCTTTTATCCATCTTAAATCAATTTTAGTGAGTGGAAAAAAAAGAGGATCCGTTTTAGTCTTTTACATGTGGCTACCCAGTTCTCCCAGCAACATTTGTTGAATAGGAGTCTTTCCCTAGTGTATGTTCTTGTTTAGTTTATCAAATTTCAGCCTTTTGTAGGCTTATGCCAGCTTTGTTTTTATTACTAAGAATTGCCTTAGCTATATAGGGTTTTCTCTGGTTACATACAAAATAAAGAATTATTTTTTCCAAATCTTGAAAGTATGATGTTGGTACTTTACTGGGTATTTCATTGAATCTGTAGATTGCTTTGGGAAGTAGAGACATTTTAACAATGTTGATTCTTCCCAGCCATTAGCATAATATATTCTTTCATTTGTTATATCTTCTGCTATTTCTTTTCTTAGGGTTTCATAATTTTCTTTGTAGAGGTCCTTCACCCCTTTTGTTAGGTATGTTCATAGGTATTTTTTTTTTTGAAGCTACTATGAAGGCAATTGTGTCCTTGATTAGCTTCTCATCTTGGCTGTTATTGGCATATACAAAGGCTACTGATTTGTGGACATTGACTTTGTATCCTGAGACATTACTGTACTTTTGGATCACTTCCAGGAGTCTTGTCATGAGTCTTTGGGGTTCTCTAAGTATAAGTGCATATTGTCAGTAAAGAGAGAGAGTTTGACTTCCTCTGTCCACATTGGATCTCTTTTTTTTTTAAATTAAATCATAGGTGTGTATATTAATGCAGTCATGGGGGACAGTGTGCTGGTTTTATATACAGTTTGAAATAGTTTCATCAAACTGGTTAACACAGCTTTCATGGCATTTTCTTAGTGGATCCCCTTTATTACCTTCTCTTGACTAATTGTATTGGCTAGAACGTTCAGCACTATGTTGAAAAGTAGTGGTGATAGAGACAACCTTGTCTTATTATAGTTCTAAGTGGAAAAGCTTTCATTTTTACTCCATTCAATATAATATTGACTATGGGTTTGTCATAGACGGCTTCAATCAGTTTAAGAAATGTGCCACGTATGCTTATATTCTTCAGAGTTCTAATTAGAAAACGATGTTGAATGTTATCAAATGCTTTGTTTGCATCTTCTGAGAGGATCATATGGTCCTTGTTTTTGCTTTTGCTGATATTTACCTAGAAATTTTAAAATTAAAATCAATATTCCTAAACCTCCTGCTGCTTTATCAACTAGGCTTATATAATATTTTAAATCCATTATTTTCATTTCATCAATATTTGTAACATCTCCAACAAGAGTAGATTCCATCTAAAGAAAACTCTTATTCATAGTAGCAACTCCTCATCCATTCAAGCATTATCACGAGATTGTGCTTATTCTGTAACATCGTCATACTTCACTTCTTATTCTACTTCTCTTTCTAGTCCCATCACATCTGAAGTTACTTCCTCCACTGGCATCTTGGACCTCTTGGACCTCTCAAAGTAATGTATGAAAGTTGAAATTAAATTCTTCCAAACTCCTGTTAGTGTTGACATTTTAACATCTTCTGTCTGCCTATGAATCACAGATGTTCTTCCTGGCATCTTGACTGGCAAATACTTTCTAGAAAGATTTCAATTTACTTTGCCCATGTATATCAGTGGGACCACTGTTTGTGGCAAGTATATAACCTCATGAAATATTTTTCTTAAATAATGAGATTTACAATTCAAAATTACTCCTTCATCCATGAGCTTCAGAATAAATGTGTTAGCAAACATGAAAACATTAATCTCCTTATATATCTCCATCAGATATCCTGGATAACCAGATACATAATCAATGAGCAATCATATTTGTAAAGAAATCTTTTTCTAAAAAGTAGGTCTCAACAGTGGGCTTAAAATATTCAGTTCACCATGCTGTGAAAGATTTGCTGTCATCCAGACTTTGTTGTTTCACTTAGAGAGTACAACCAGAGTAGAATTTTAGCCTAATTCTTAAGAGATCTAGTATTTTTAGAATAGGAAGTCAGCATTGGCCTTGAATTGTGGTTACCAGGTTAATGAGTCCCTGTTAAAAGAGTATGTATCTCTTTAAAGTTTGGAAAGCAGGCATGGACTTCTCTTCAGCTATGAAAATCCTGCATGACATCATTTTACAATACAAGGCAGTTTTATCTGTATTGAAAACCTATTGTTAATGTGTGGATATTCCAATCAAGTATTTCAGCTAGATCTTCTGGATAACTTGCTACAACTTCTAAGTTAGCACCTGCTCTTTCACATTGCATTTTCACATTCTTTCCTTAAACCTCATGAATCAACCTCTGCTGGTTTCCAACATTTTTTCTACAGCTTCCTCACCTCTCTCAGCCTTCACAGAATTGAAGAGAGTTAGTTCCCTGCTATGCATTCAATTTTGACTTAAGGAAATGTGCCTGGTTTGACATTCTGCCCAGACCACTCCAACTTTCTCCATATCAACAATATACCTGTTTTTTTTTTCTTATCATTCATCTTCTCACTTTATTACAATTTTTAATTTCCTTTAATAGCGTTTTCTTTTATAACTTTGAATTTATATCTTAAGCATTTGGCACAAGAAGCACAACTTTTACCTAATCTAGACTACTGACATGCCTTCCTCACTAAGCTTAATCATTTCTAACTTTGGATTTAAAATGAGAAGTACTTCTGGGTGGTGGGAGGGTGACCGGAAAGATCACCTATATTTCTGTCTAACAAGGGTACAAGTGATCTTTTCTAGAACTAGAATGTAAATGTTTTGACACAATGACTCTGCAAATTACATGAAATTTATGTGAATCAGCTTCATGAAAGTATTTCAGAATGTCTGTGAAAACACTACACTGTACCCCATGTTTGTATTGATGTATGCAGCTATCATTTAATTTAAAAAATTACAAAAAAAATCATAGCCAACTAGATTACATGTAAATTTCTTTACAAACTTCTATCTATGAGTTTTATGGATCTTCCAAAGACAATCTATACATACGTTAAACTTTCGATTTTTGTCCTGCTTTTCTTTTCTTAAATAACCAGTCACTATTTCAGGACAAAATTTACTACACAAGGTTCTTTATTATAGAACGCTATTTTTCTTTTTGTTTAATCTTATGTTCTAAAAACCACTTACAAACCAAGATCACAGTCTACCATGAATTTAATTATTCACTTGGCCAAACTGATGATTAGAACACATAAAAGGCAAAAATCGTCTTTTTTGATAGAGTCAGTTTTTTTGTTTGTTTGTTTTTGTTTTTGGTTTTATTTTTTACAGTTTTTGGCCAGGGTCAGTTTTAAACCTGCCACCTCAGGCATATGGGGCCTGCGCCCTACTCCTTTGAGCCACAGGTGCCACCCAAGACTCAGTTTTTTTAAACAATTTAAGCAGCCAAAATTTTACATTTTACAAATGATTCAGACATTTTGTGTAAAATATCTGTAAGGTTTTAAGTTCCCGAAAAGTGTTTTGAAACTACAACATAGGCATTTCTTTTTTGTGTGTGAGTTCTGCTTTATTTTATTATATTTTATTTTTTATTAAATCATAGCTGTGATGTCTCCTCCAGGCCCCTGGATGGTTTGTTAAGGCAGTATATAACGGGGTTGCACACCCTAAGTGCTTGGTCACTGAGGGGGAGCATGCAGAGGCTACAGAACACCTCCCTCACCTGCCTTCCAGCCGCACAGAGCAGCTGCCACACCCAGCACCTCTCTCTCCACATCTCCCCCTTAGGTGTTCACAGCCCTGCCTGCGTCTGCCTCCTAAGTGACATCCTGTGCCCAGTCCACCACAGTCCACAGCAGTGTTCTGAGCCTAGGCCTGGACAGCAAATGGCTAGCATTCTGAGCCGCTGCATTTTGTTTCATTTGTGATTTTTGCATCAGCTGAAGTTTTGTGGGTGGAATTAAACTCAGACCTCCATGAAGAGGCCCCATTTATTTTTTTCTTTCCAAAATGACAGCCTCCAGCCGCATGCAAGTGTACATCTATATCAGGTGATGCTGAGAGAGAGCAAGCATTTCAGTATGTACAACTAGAAAAATCACTGCTGAGGGGGCAGAGGTTAGATTGCAGACTGCAGCCAGCTTTCCACACAGGCTCCCATCCAGAAGGAGAATTAAAAGCAGAAGTTTAGCAAGTAAGCTAATGGTTTGGAGCTGAGCCAAGAGAGAAGGTTGAAGAACACA
>CAUYTI010095704.1:0-16347 GCA_963575145.1 Galago senegalensis | reverse complement strand
AGACAGAGCCTCAAGCTGTCCCCCTGGGTAGAGTGCCGTGGCATTACAGCTCACAGCAACCTCCAACTCCTGGGCTCAAGCGAGTCTCTTGCCTCTGCCTCCCAAGTAGCTGGGACCACAGGCGCCCGCCACAATGCCCAGGTTTTGGTTGCAGCCGTCATTGTTGTTTGGCGTGTCCGGGCTGGGGATTCGAACCCGCCACCTTAGGTATACGTGGCTGGCGCCTTAGCCAGTTGAGCTATAGGTGCTGAGCCTCTTCCTTTATTTTGTTAACTATGCAGAGATCCTTATGGTCTTTCCTTCTTACTCCTTGCCATATGTTAACAAAGTTGAGTAGAAACTATTAACAAGAAACTATTAACAAGATGATTTGTCTTTATTCAAGTCATTTACTTCTACCTATCATACGGTAAGTCCAAAATATGTCTTTTGTTTATGCTACTTCCCCTTAGACAACCCTGTACAGATACTATAAAATAAAGTTGATTTTGTGCTTTGGGCTGGCTGTATCTATCAGCTCAGTCAGACCTCCTGATCCCATCTTTTGTCTCTGTGTCTTCTCTTGTGCTGTGTTTTTCTCAGTCCCTACCAATTCCACTCTGGTTTGCTCCCCTTCCCCAAGCTGGCTCATGACGTAAACATATGTAACAAATATCATTTGCTTTTTTTTTTTTTTATTTTTAGCCAGCCTGGAATTGAACATATAAGGTCACTCAGATATATAACCTAAACATTATTTGTATTATTCAAGTGAAGGTTATAGAGATCTTTTTGAATACACACTCTGTCTCAACTATTAATAGTTTTAAATTTAGAAGTAGCAACTCCATAACAATTCAACTTTCTTCTATTTTATAACATACTGGCTTCACCTTAAGGATGCTTCACAGCTTTCATCTGATTTAGGTTGGAATGTCACAAATCTCAGACTGAATAGTATAATATGCATTGTTCACATAAATATAAACACATCTTCAAATACTAAAAGCAGACCCATGGGTAAGTTGGGGGCAGAGACCAGTATTCCTACTTATAGTCTTTAGGGCAGACATATTCCAGTGAAGTGGATCCCAAAGTAAAATGGAAACTAGACTCCCAAATCACATTATGTGGTGGAACGACTCAGGAATCACATTGGCTTTGCATTCTGACTCTTCCATATACAAGCTGCAGGACTTGGCGTAGGTTACATACCATCAATTTCCGTTTCCTCCTCTGTAAAGTGGAGGCTAACACATATGTGTTACAGCTGAGGTGGGAATAAAAGAAAACCAACACCAAATGCATGGGCAGGGACTGGTCCTTAAGGAAGGTGGCATTCATCAAATGCAAGCCCCTGTCATGTCTCCTCTTTGCTAAATTGGGAGTAAGAAGGTGTAAAAAGTAGTCTTGGAAAGACTAAGTTGAAACCTTTTTTTGCAGGGGAGGAACTTTTTCAAAAAGATGGGAGTGTCACGTTTGTGGCATGAGGATACACGTGGAGCTTTATGCCTACAAGATATTTGTGGAACTTTAATAATAGCTTTAAGAGAACAGTTTAGTTGCCCTTTTTCCTCTACCAAAGAGCTTCCTCCACTTTTCTGAGGTTTCTGGACAACACTTTTTTTTTGTTTGTTTTTGTGTTTTTTAAGAGACAGAGTTTCGGCTCAGCGCCTGTGGCTCAAGTGGCTAAGGCGCCAGCCTCATACACCTGAGCTGGTGGGTTCGAATCCAGCCTGGGCCTGCCAAACAATGATGGCTGCAACCAAAAAATAGCCAGGTGTTGTGGCGGGCACCTGTGGTCCCAGCTACTTGGGAGGTGGAGGCAGGAGACTCTACCCAGGAGGACAGCTTGAAGCTGTCTAAAAAAAAAAAAAAAAAGAGACAGAGTTTCACTTTATCACCCTCAGTAGAGTACTGTGGAGTCACAGCTCACTGCAACCTCCAGCTCTTAGAGTTAGGTGATTCTCTTGCCTCAGCCTCCCAAGTAGCTGGGACTACAGCACCTGCCACAATGCCTGGCTATTTTTTGGTTGTAGTTGTCATTGTTGTTTGGTAGGCCCGGGCTGTATTCAAACCTGCCAGCTCTGGTGTATGTGGCTGGCGCCTTAACTGGTTGAGCTACAGGCACTGAGCCTTTTTTTTTTTTTTTTTTTTGAGAAAGAGTCTCATTTTGTTGCCCTCAGTAGAGTGCTGTGATATCACAGCTCACAGCAATCTACAGCTCTTGGGCTTAGGCGATTCTCTTGCCTCAGCCTCCCAAGTAGCTGGGACTACAGGCACCTGTCACAACCCCTGGATATTTTTTTGTTGCAGTTTGGCCGTGGCTGGGTTCGAACTTGCCACCCTCAGTATATGGGGCCGGCAGGTGCCACCTTATGGGCAATACTTTTTATAGCTCTAATAATGTGATTCTCTCTATATTGTTTGAACTATTCTAGTAAATACAGAACAGTGTTTCACCAGCAGATGCTATTGTATTTTATGTGAAGACTGCAAACTGAAAATTCCTTTAGTTATGTCATAGATTTGGGGGGAGGAGAATGGACATACTCTTAAAGTTGAAAATTCTATAAAATAGGTTTACAGCAGATGATAATTACGTGTTGCATATGCCTGTCTCACTGTATTACATGTATATGCAGATTAACCTTTTGTCTTAGAGTGTAGTTGTGAGAGCCAAACTAGCTCCATTTTGTTGTTTACAACACAAGCCACAGTACAAGCCCCATTCCTAGCTGTTTACCGCATAGCCTTCCCGCCAGTGAAACCTGCAGGGCCACTCCCTGCTGCCTTCCCCCACCCCAGGTTGCACAGACACTGTGCTGTAAACTGAGTCACCTTAGGCAAATAACTGCTATAATAAATAGTAAGTTTCTATTACCTTGAAATACAGGTAACCAGGTTACACCAACTCTAGCCCCCGGTTAAGGGACCCTCCAACCCTCACCGGTTCCAATCCAAATTCACCTTTACTAGTGAAATCATCAGCTACCAATGCAAATCCTCCTTTACTAATGAAATCACCAACCACCAATGAAAAGTGTACTCGTATCCGACCCTACCCCTCTTGCTTTCTGTACCCCATAAAAACTTCCTCCACCCCGAGTTTGGGGCTTGTCCTCGGCTTGCATGCCAGGAGAGTCCAGGCCCGGGCCCCCCAGGGCCTCCCGGGCCTCCCAGGCCTCCTGGGCCTGAAATAAAACTCATCTTCTCATGCCTATTACATTGGAGTGTGTCTCGAGTCTGTCCATTTGGGGCTACTTTGGGAGGCTTTTTCGGACCTAACACATTAACATCTTAGGATATAAAATAAATGTCCACAAATCAGTAGCCTTCATAATGCCTGTAATAGTTAAGCTGAGAATCAAATCAAAGACAATTCCCTTCACATTAGCTTCAAAGCTAATGAAATACCTGGGAATATACCTAACAAAGGATGTGAAATATCTTTACAGAGAGAAGTACGAAACCCTGAGAAAAGAAATAGCACATTAACAAATAGAAGAATATACTGTGCTCATGGCTAGGAAGAACCAACCTTGTTAAAATGTCCATACTATCCAAATTGATCTAAAGATTTAATGCAATCCCCATTAAAGCACCAATATCAGACTTTTAAGAACTTGATAAAATAATACTTTGTTTCATATGGAACCAGAAAAAAAAGTAGCCAACATAATTTTACAAAATAAAAATAAATCTGGAGTCTGCAGGTTACTAAATGTCAGGTTATACTACAAGTCTATAGTGATCAAACAGCATGGTACTGTCACAAAAATGGACACACATAGATCTATATAGTACAGTAGAGATCTTAGAGATCAAACCACCTGCATATTACTATCTGTTCTTTGACATACCAAACAAAAGTATACACTGGGGAAAGGAATCCCTATTTAATAAATGATGCTGGGAGAACTTGTTCGCCACCAATAGAAGACTGAAATTGGACCTGCACCTCTCACTACTTACAAAAATTGACCCATCCTGGATAAAGATTTAAATATAGGGCACAAAATGGTAAAAACTTGAGAAGAAAGTGTGGGCAAAACTCTTGACAATATGAAGAAGATCCCTTCAGAAATTGAAGAAACACCAAATATAAATGAACAGGACATGAGCAAGTTAAAAAGCTTCTGCACAGCTAAGGGTACAACAACTAAATATGATGGATAACCTTCAGTATAGGAGAAGATATTTTCATGCTTGGTATCTGATAAAGGGCTGATAAGTAGAATCTACAGAGAACTCAAACTGATCAACAAGAAACGAGCAAACAATCCCATTTATCAGTGGGCAAGAGACATGAACAGAATCTTCTCCAAAAAAGATAGATGAATGGTCCAGAAACACAGAAAAAAATGTTGGACTTCATGTACAGAGAAGGGAGCACTTTAACAGTGATGATGGGATTGCAAACTAATACAACCACTACGGAAAGAATAGAGAATACTCAAAGAACTAAAAGTAGACCTTCCATTTGATCCTGAAATTCCAGAATTAAAAAAAAATCATTTTACCATAAGGACATTTGCACTAGAATGTATACCGCAGCTCAATTCACAATTGCCAAGATATAAAATTAATCCAAGTGCCCATCAACCCATGAGTGGATTAATAAACTGTGCTATATGTGTACCATAGAACACTATTCAGTCATAAAGAAAGAAAAAGACTTTACATCTTTTTTTAACTTGGATGTAGTTGAAGAACATTTTCCTTACTAAAGTATCACAAAAATGGAAAAGCAATGTACTCAATATGAAATCAGTAGATGAACAACTATATGCCCACACAAAAGAAAAACACAACTAAATTCAATTACAGTGGAGGGGTGTGGGGAGGAGAGAGGGGGATTTGTAAGCTCTCATAATGAGCACAATGTAAGGTTATAATAGCACACTTCCTGAGTGAAGGGCTCAACTACACCTTGGACTTTACCTAACAAACATAAACAATGTAGGCTCAGTGCATGTAGCTCAGGTGGCTACGGTGGTAGCTACATACACTGGAGCTGGCAGGTTCGAATTCAGCTGGGACCAAAAAATAGCCAGGTGTTGTGTTGGGTGCCTGTAGTCCCATCTACTTAGGAGGCTAAGGCAAGAGAATCACTTGGGCCCAGGAGTTTGAGGTTGCTGTGAGCTGTTACGCCATAGCACCCTACTGAGGGCAGCAGCTCGAGACTCTGTCTCAAAAGAAAAAAAAAAGAAAAAGAAAAGAAAAGGAAAAAATTGAGTTATAGCTTTCCTAGATAGCTAAAAATTAGTTACATAATAGGGTTGAGTACATTGGATACTTTTTCTTCCATTCTTGAGATACTTTGCTAAAAAGAATATTTTCCAGCTCCATCCATGTAAACATGAAGGAGGTAAAGTCTCCATCTTTCTTTATGGCTGCATAGTATTCCTTGGTGTACATATACCACAATTTATTGATCTATTCATATGGGGAAAGGGGAAGGGGGAGGGGAGGGGAGAGAATGAGTGGAGGGAGGGTGATTGCTGGGATCATGCCTATGATTTATCCTATAAGGGTACATGTGAGTCTTTCTAAATGTGGAATATAAATGTCTTAATATAACAACTATGAGAATGACATGAAGGCTATGTTGGCCAATTGGATGAAAGTATTTCAAATTATATATGGAAACAACACACTGTATCCCATGATAGTATTAATGTACACAACTATGATTTAATAAATAAAAAAAAAGAAAAAAAAGAAAAGGAAAAAAAAGAAAATCTTTAGATCACTACAGCAGCCTTGGATGAGTGTCCTACACTTCAGAATAACACCAGTTCAGTTCCTAAAGTAAAAAAAAATTACAAAAAATATAAACAATGTAACCCAATCATTTTTACCCTCATATTAATCTGAAAAAACACACGTGTGTTTTGGCCATTTGCATGTCATTTTTTTCAACATGTCCATTTAGGCCTTTTGCCCATTTTCAAATTGAGTTCTTTCTGTTCTTGTTAATGATACATTTGCATTCATTACATATTTTAGGTATTAACTCCCTGTCAAACATATAGTTTGCAAATATTTTCTCTCAATCCATTGAATTGGGAGGAAATCTTCCATTGGTCTCTTTTACTCTGTTGATTACTTCCTTCGCTGTGCAGAAGCTGTCTAGGTTGTAACAATCCTCTTTGTCTTTGCATATGTTAGGCTATTTCTGGGACCAAATGCAAAAAAACCGTGGCCCATACCAATGTCATATAGCTTTTCCCTAATGTTTTCCTGCATAATAATTTTTACTGTTTAGTTTTTTACTATTTAGGTTTTATGTTTAAGTCTTTAATCTATTTGAGTTGATTTTTTATATTATGTGAGATAAGTGTCCAGTTCAATTTTCTTACAGGTGGATAGTTCATTTTCCTGACACCCTTTAAAAAAGAAAGTCTTCTTTACCCACACTACGTTCTGTCTACTTTGTCAAAAATGAGTTGACCATAGTGTGTGGATTCATTTATGGGTTATCTATTCTGTTTCACTGGTGAATGTGTGTAATTTTATGGTGATAACACGCTATTTTTATTACTATAACTTTCTAATATAGTATGAAATCAGGTGGCATGATGCCTGCAGTTTTGTTATTTTTGTTCAGAATTTCCTTGGCTATTCAGGGTCTTTCATGGGTACATACAAATTTTAAGATTTCTTGTCTATTTATGTAAAAATTACATTAGAATTTTCAAAATCTGCATCAAGCCTGTATGTAATACTCGATAATAAATGACTTCATTACTGATATATGTATTTCCTGTACTATATTTTATTGTTGTTTTAGAGTATAATTCTTCTGATTACGACAAATGTTACCTGGAAAACAGCCTCAGGGTGGCCATTCAGGAGATATTCCAGAAGAAGGTGTCATTATCATAGGACATGACAACACCACGTGTGGTGTTGCCCGTGAGGACTTACTTTCCACTAAGACAGAATGTGGAGGTGGAACGTAGTGCTGTTGATCCTCCCAATGTCGTGTAGGCCTAAGTTAACGTGTGTGCATGTGTTTTTGTTTTTAACAAAAAGTTTAAAAAGCAAAAAATAAAGAAAAAACAAGAAACACCTTAAAAATAGAAAAAAACTTTATAGAATGAGGATCTGAAGAAAGAAAATATTTTCATATGGCTATAAACACACATTTGTGTTTTAAGCTAAGTGTTATTACGAAAGAGTCAAAAAGCTATAGAAAATGTAAAGTTTATAAATAAAAACGATATAGTAGGCTGAGCTTAATGTATCTTTCAATGAAGACTTTTTTGTAAATTTAGTGTAGCCTAAGTGCACAGTGTTTATAGAATGTACAGTATGTCCAAAGCCTTCACATTCACTTACCACCAACTCACCTAGATCTAGGTTCTGTAAGCTCCATTCATGGGAAGTGTCCTACATGGGTGTCCCATTTTTTCTCTTTTATACCATCCTTTTCTGTATCTTTTCTACGTTTAGATATTTTTAGTGCCCAAATACTTACTATTTTGTTACTATTGTTACAGTATAGTCATATGCTGTATAGGGTTATAGCCTAGTGGTAATAGACCTACCATATAAGCCTAGATGTGTAGTAGGCTAGACCACATAGGTTCATGTAAGTACACTCTATGATATCTGCTCAATGACAAAATCACCTAACAACAGATTTCGTAGAACATCATTTCTGTTGGTAAGTGATGATACATGTCTCTAAATGTGACCATCACTTGATCATGCCTTACTTCTATATTTCTCTTAGATAAGTTGTTATCTCTCTCAGAAGCCAGCATCAGACATTTGATCTAGAGTAACTTCCCATGATTCTCCTTACAACTTGTCCTATGACTGAGCTGTTCTCTTCTTCCAGGAAATAATTTCCACTATTGTAGGAATCTTGTCTGTTTTTTCCTGTTGTTTTCTTCCTGCTTTTAGCTAAATGCTACATAATAGATGTTCAGTAAATATTTCTTAAATTAAGCAAGATTGGCTACTTACAGGTAAAACTTAGAAGGTAGTGCATTAGCCCAGTGGTTTTGAAACCTAGCTGTGTATCAGAAACCACCTAGGGAGCTTTCAAAAATCGTAGTCCTGGATATTTGGTCGAGTAAGTATACTTTATTCACTGCTGTTTCCCTAGAACAGTATGTGGCATGTAACTAGAGTTCAGTAAATGATAAGTATTGGTATAATTTTTACTCATATTATTATGAGTATTTTCCTTATAATTACTTCTAACCTATTTTTTTTTTTGCCTCCAGTTACTCCCTTGTCACCATACTTTCAGAGTCTTCTGTTTTGCCTTTAATCACTTCCATAAAATGCTGCTATGAATCAGCAAACTTAACAAGGTACCATGGTGCACAGAAATGGTCCATTATTCTCTGTTTTCTTTAAGATAAGGTCCAAAATATTTACACAATGTGCAAGATGTTTTACAATCTGGCCCCAGCCCACCTTTCCAATAATAAAATTCTCCCAGTATACTATGCTTGTTTTTCCTTCTATTCTTTTCCATAGATTATTCCATTGGCCTTGAATGTTCTTTCCATTTTTCTATTTTTTCCTTTTCATGTATAACTGTAGTGTCCCCTCATCCAGCCTTTCCTGAATTTCTCAGGCTTAGTTAGCACTTTGCGCAAAACCTGCTGTATGTTAAGAGTTAAAGGCAAGTAGTATTATTATTCTTTATTCAGTTGGGTATGAATTATAGTTATTTTCAATGTCTACATTGTTATTATTTTCTAATGAGAAGCTACAGGCAAAATATTCAAGTTAATTGAAGGTCAATTAACTTTAACTATGGGACTAAGGGACTTTACTTTGCTATCCTTTCTTTATACTGACTCTCCAAGAACAAGGTGAAAGTTTGAGGAGATTATTCTGTCAGAGACTTTCTTTGTGACCTTCAGGTCACTCTATTAACAGAAACAGTGTTATGACATATCTGAGGATTAAAATGGGCTCTTTTGAAAGGTTCCTAACTAGCTGTGGCTTTTCCAGGAGGCAGCACACCTGCTGTGCAGCCATCCCTGTGGGGTAGCACGCTGTGGAGGGCAACTTTTCCTGAAACAACCTTGGTTTGAGTCACAGTTTTTATGCCTCCTAACTTTGTGCTCTCAGGCAAGCCATTTTTGTCACTCTGACCCTCTGTTTTATGACCTTTAAAAATAGAATAATGGGTGAATAAGTGCCTTGCCTGCTTAGCCTCCAAATTCCTTAGTTTCAATCCCATTTTAGAGAAGGTACTCTGGTGTACGTAGAAACGTTAAAAAAAAATCTATGGCTTAAAAACTCAGGAGAATTCATAGGGACTGGGGAATTATGTTCATCACAGCCATTTGAAAATTCTTCCATGTAAAAGTTGCTAATGGCAGAGGAATGAGAATATGTAAGTCTGGTGGATGTAGGTTCAGCCTGGAGCACCAGCTGCAAACCCTAAATACTTTGAAGAATTTCCTTATTTAAAAATATGATTTAAAAGTTTCATCCCATAATATATGCCTTTTTATCTCCCATAAAATGCTATTCCACTTTAAGCCCTCAAGTTAAGGTAATATTACAGGAAGACTTTTCATGTTTACCTTTCAGGGTCAGTCCAAGAGTACAGATATGTGAGGTCTGGTTTCAATGTTATCACTTGGGGGTCATGCAGAGAAGAAAGGGGCTAAGATTTGGGCACAATGTGTATGTTTCAAATGTATACTAGGTTTTTCCTCACTTATCCATTTCATAACTTCACTTGACCCTCTAAATGGCTCTCCTCTCATCCATAGTAAGGAAGAAAAAACCAAGCATGATGCTAAGTTTATTTTTGTTATATGGACAGTACTACATGTTGTGGCAAATTTGTTTTTCTAGCTGGCTTTATGATCTAAAAAATCAGTACAAACCTTTACTTCCCTAGGGATAGGATTTCAGCTGGTGGCCTTGGACCTTTGAAGTGAAGGCCTATATTTTTTGCGGCAAGGTATATTTGGGGAGGTTTCCCCCATTTGTCCCCTTTCCCCCATTCCTATACTTGCCAATGCTTTCAGTGGTAGAATAGCTAATTGGTGGGAAGCAATTTCCCGGTTTCAAGGTACCAAAATATACATACATAATATTCATGACACAAAAACTCTCCACTGATTTTTCAGTAAAGCAAAGACCAACTGCCATTCATGAAGTATTGACAAAAATGCATAAAATCTTCACAAAATAAAAAGCAAGTCGCTAATTCCATTTTCATAAGGTCAAGGCGAAGCACCTTCTAGGAAAGTATCTGGGCTGCAGAAAGCATGTCCTTTTCTTTGTAAGCAGACATTTCTCTTCTAGTGGTGCCAAAGTCTCCACATCTGGATAAAGGTCTGGGAAGCAAAGCCAGTGGAGAAAAGCACTAGGGACAATCTTTGTCTGCACTCGGGGGATGTAGGATTACTTTCTTGGAAACTCCCTTTCAAGTTAACATGAAGCAGGCAACTGCTGGCCTCTGGAGCTGGCCCTGAAAGTTCTGCATATTCAGTAGCACATGTTCCTATATGCGGCTCATGGAGGCAGCTGTGCCAGTCTCTATATGGTAACCAGCCATCTGTTCGGCACATTTTTGGAGACAGCGTGAGGAGGCAGCTCTGTGACTGTGACGGCTGATCAGTTGCTGATTGGAGTGTTGTGCTTCTGCTATTTGTGTCTGAGGGACTCTCAGTCATGCTGGGTCAAGTCTGCCACTGAGGCGCAACTCCTTGCGCTATTGCCTCCTCATGGCTTGTCAGGATGTTCATTAGAGGCCTGCTCAGATTGTGGATTCCCACACGAGCTTTTCAAAGGTGGTAACTCTTGATCCAACAAACAGAACTGTATATGAGAGGACTGAAAAATGAATAAAACACATCCATGCAGACCTAGAGACTCTGTTCCTTTTCCTGAATACTGTTCCAAGATTGCTGCTTCTAGGAACTGCCATTTTTCTTCATTGATTTGACAAAGCCAGGGGGCCAGACATAACGAAATGAGAAGTAATGACAAAAGCTGGCTGAGGTGTACAGCCTGGAACCTCTTGGCATAGATGCCATTTTGTAGCCAGGCCCAACTATTTGCTAGTCTAAGTAAACTTCAAATGATGACATTTCCACATGTCTTTTACGAAGCAGTCTGTGTAACACACACACACACATACCATTTTATCTTTAGTCAAAACTAAAGTAATACCATATTATCTTGAAGGTTTTTTTTCTTTTAAAAATTATTTTAAAGTTACTTTAACCCTGTGCTGATGCAAGAGCCTCCTATAAGCACTATTACTTCCTTTCCCTCTGCTCATGTCATGGCAAACAAATTCACCTTCATTGACACCACTATTCACTGGTAGGCTCAGCCAAATTGTAGTCACATGTAGTGACACTTGCTCCTTCTGGGGTGAAGAGAACTTGGGATTTGTTACCACCGCTTGTTAGTTCCAACCTATATTCCTAGCTTGATTCCCTAATCTCCTTCATTCAGTGACGCTTGGTAAAATTCCTACCTTTATGCTTCCAGTTATCATGTGTGCAAAGGTAACGTGAGAAAGTGTGTGGCATGGGGCCTGGTGCCCTCATATGGGTTGACAGTTTCTTAGTCAAGTGCTGCCTCCTCCACAATGATCTGTTATTACCAATAAACCTGTATGGTTCCCAAATAGGAAAGTATCATAACATCCATTTTATCTTTGCAACGATGCCAAAGGTAGGCTTGTTTCAGATATTTTACATAAGAGGAACCTGAGGTTCAGGTAGTGAAGTAGCTGGTCACATGCATATAAGCTAATCAATTGTACAGCTGAAAATTGAGGATGAGTTTGTTTAACTAAAAAAGAAAAAAAAAATTACGCAACCAATATCCCCAACTACTACTCTGAACTTGGGGTTAAAGATTTAACTTTTAAGTTTTTTTTTTTATTATTAAGTCATTTGTACATAGATCATAAATACATTTATGCCATTATGGGATTCAATGTGTTGATTATTTGTACAAATTGGAGTGCTTACATCCTATTAATCAACACAGGCTTCACCTCATTCACCCAATTACAGGATTAAGACATTTGTGTTCTACACCTGATAGATCCAACTTGTACTTGCAGTATGCTCCATAGGTGTGGTCCCCATACCAACCTTCCCTCTATCAACCCACCCTCCTCCCTTCCCCTCTCCCTCCCCTTTCAAGCTTTGTTTCTTTTCTTTATCACTGAAATGAGTGTGTTAATGTTTGAAAAAAATTAACTGACTCCTAGATTATTTTTAATGAAGAACTGAAATAAACCTTTATCTCTTTCTCTCTGAGTAGATAATTGAAGCGTAAACAATAAGTTCAAAGGAAGAGGTCAGATGATGTCACGTGACTGGTGTTCTGACTTTATTTTTTGTGTCTTTTCATCTGCTCATAGTGCCCCAAGATTGTTAGCTAGCTCATGCGCAGTGTTGGAGAAGCATGGCATGGTGGCTGCTGGTGTTCTTAAACAAGAAGAATAAGAGATTTGGGGAAAAGAGGATTTTTCTGTGTAGTTCACATTCTCTTTTAAAAGAAAATAAGTTTTGTATCATGATTGCCACTAGACTAAGTAAGTGTCAGGTTAGATTTGGCAATACTGGTGACCACCATGAGCAACCCACACTAGAGAACAGGATGTCTGTTCAGTCTGAAGGTGAGCTCCATTTCGTTTTCACAGTGGAAAAGCCATGAAGACATATAATACAAACGCTTCAAGGGAAAATAAACAGAAGAATGATACGGATACTACTCCACTGCAAATATGGAGGAAATAAGGTTACAACTTCTAGAAAATGCTATCAATCCCTAAATTCAAGAAAGCAGTATAAAACATACCATTAATGTGTAAAACCAACTTGGAACAGATAATGGATGATTTCAAAACACAGTGGAGGCACTACAAAATCAGAGATAAATTTTCACTACTCATTTTCTGAAGGTTCCAGAGAATGCAGGTGATACAAATACTCCACAATTATTTCTAAAATTCCTGAAAAGATTGGGGCTGAAGAAGACTATTTTTTAATATATGATAGTCCTGAATCTCTCTCATTATTGTTCTTTTCCTAAGTCTTTCTCATTCATTTTTTTCTTCTGTCTAAATTTTAGAATCACCTTTCTTTGTTTAAGCTTTTTAATTGGCATTTTTGCTTTAAATTTTTAGTATAAAATTGAGAATTGAAATTTCTTGATATTACATTTTTTCTCCAATTATGTATTATGGTGTTCCACCTTCTTATATATAACTTAGTAGAATGTAAAAGTTATCTTTCTATATATCGTACATGTTTATTAAAAAGTTTATTCCAAAAACACTATAAACATGGCAAAAGTTTTAGCAGAGCATCTGGGAAAGAAATGCAATAAAAAATTATTGATCATGATTATGTTCTTCATAATCAGATACTTATATGATGAAAGAATTTCATAAGTGAAAACACTTATTTCCTGTCAAGAAATTCAGGATGTTTTTGAGATTGGCAAGGGGAGTGAGTAACACAATTTCAATAGCATTGCATTTGGGTTTAATAACCAGGTGTCTCCAGCCTGAGTGACACAGCAAGTTCCTGCCTCTATAAAAAACGAATGAATGAAGAAATAAATAACTGAGTGTGGTAGAATGTTCCTAGCAATATAGGACGCTGAGTCAGGCAGATAACTTGAGCCCAGGAATTCGAGGTTGCAGTGGTCTCTAATCATGCCACTGAACTCTGGCCTGGCCAACAGAATAAGATGCTGTCTCAAAAAAAAATGGCACTGAAGGGGTTTAAAATGTGAATATACTTATGAATACCAATTACTATGAAAATACATTGACATCTTTATTTATATTTATTTGATTTATATTTATTTAATGAATTTTGAGGTAGTTCTTATTAGGAAACAAAAAGCTAATATTTGTTCTCATTTAATGCTCACAATGAACTGTTCTGGTTGAAGAATTATTATTAATACATTCATTTTATAGTTGGGGAAACGAACTCAGAGAGGGCAAGTTGCTTGCCTCTGTCCTATACTGTTCCTTTATTCAACAAGCATTTTTAAGCTCATGATTTATGCAAGAAACTGCGATATGAAGATAAAAATAAGAATGATGCCCAAATAACCAAATCATTGCTTATTCTGAAAGCAATCATTTCCTACAGGGAAAGATGTAAAAGTTGAAAAATGGCTGCAATACAATAGATGCTATACTAGAAATATGCAGGAGGCCAAGAAAAGTAGGGCTATTTGGCTTTGTGTTTGGGGAACGGGAAAGTGGGGGACTCTTATGGATGGGTAGAGGGAGGATAATTGGTGGGACCACACCTACAGTGCGTCTTACAAGGGTACATGTGAAATTTACTAGGTGTAGAATATAAATGTCTTAACACAAAACAAGAAAATGCTATGAACGGTATGTTGACCAGTTTGATGAAAGCATTTCAAATTGTATATAAAATGAGCACAATGTACCCCATGATTGTATTAATGTACACAGGTATGATTTAATAAAAAAAAACAAAACTTCACAGATGAAATGACACTCGTGCTAAATTTTAAAGAATAAGGTCAATGTTAGAAAAATGTAAAAAGGAAAGGTATCAGAGATGGACTAGCACTAGAGATCTGTGCTTCTTAATTTTTAATTTGCATGTGAATCGATTATAGATCTTGTCAAAAAGCTGACGCCTGTGATTATGATTTCTAAGGAGGTCACAGGTGATGGTGATGCTCTCTGTCTTCCAACCCAGTTGGAATAGCAAGGTGTTAAAGCGCAGAAGTAGGCTTGAAATGTCTTCAGAATGTTTCAGTCTGAGGGCCACCAGTGTTAGGCTACTGGAGAAGGACAGGGAAAACTAAAATGTCGGGTTTGAAAGGATGAAGAAGACACTAAGAGGAGGTACAGAGATAGAAGGGAAACAAAAAGGAAATGGAATTTTAAAAGCTAACGACAGAGTTTTAAGATGAAAGTATTCAATTAGCTTAATTGTTGTGGACAGTTCGAGTTAGTAAAAACTAAATATAAGAGCTTGAAATACTCATTGTGTTTCACATAAATGTGAGTGGTATTGTCCGCCCTGAACAGAATTGCCATGTAGGGCTCTTGGACTGTGCTGTTGGATAAAATAATGACTAGCCATGTGTGGCTACTAACCACTTAAAATGTGGGGATTGTGAATTGAGTGAGCTTTAAGCGTAGAACACACACTGGATTTTGAGGACTTAGTACAAGAAAAAAATATAAAATATTTTCCTAGCAATTTTTCTATTAATCACATGTTAAAATTATTATATTTTGGATATATTGAACTAAAATATATTATAAGCCGTTACCTTAATGGTCTCTGGTTCTTCTCACTTCTTAAATGTGGCTACCAACAATTTTAAAAGTACTATGTGGCTCAGTTGGTGGTCCACATTTTAATTCTTTTTTTTGAGACAGAGCCTTAAATTATCCCCTTGGGTAGAGTGCAGTGGCATCACAGCTCACAGCAACCTCCAGCTCCTGGGCTCAAGTGAGTCTCCTGACTCAGCCTCCCAAGTAGCTGGGACCACAGGCGCCCGCCACAACACCTGGCTATTTTTTTGGTTACAGCTGTCATTGTTGTTTGGTGGGCCCGGGCTGGAGTCGAACCCACCACCTTAGGTGTACGTGGCTGGCGTCCTAGCCACTTAAGCCACAGGTGCTGAGCCACCACATTGTAATTCTACTAGAAAATACTGATCTAGGCAGATCAACTTGTTTTCAGGAGTATGAACACAAGCAAGTATATGGATACAGTGAATTGAGGAAAATAGAAGGTAAATGTACGAAAATACTTTTAGATGGGTGAGACTTAAATGCATCTATATAGTAAAGATAAAGAGCCCATAGAGGGAAGATGCTAAATACAAAGAAAAAAGAGATCACAATTAATAAATTGTGGACTAGTTATTGACAAGTATGCCTGACTCCAAAAGCCAGGATTTTTAAATCATTATGCTATATAAACTATTCAAATTTGAAAAGAATTGTACCTCTATTCTTATGCTCTAGAACAATCTAACAGCATAAGAGTTATGCATTTATTTAAAGTCTTAAATAAATTGCAAACAATAAGAATCTGGTGCTTTTATTGAAGTGTTTCTTTGACAACATTTCTTATTTCTTCCATGTCTATTACAGATTTTCCTATTTGAGCTGGTTTTAATAATTTTAAAATAAATTTTATTATCTATTTCCATGAGAACTTCATACCATTTAACATTACATTAAAATTTTTTTTTTTTTTTTTTTTGAGACAGAGCCTCAAGCTGTCCCCCTGGGTAGAGTGCCGTGGCATCACAGCTCACAGGAACCTCCAACTCCTGGGCTCAAGCGAGTCTCCTGCCTCAGCCTCCCAAGTAGCTGGGACCACA
>CAUYTI010095700.1:0-19318 GCA_963575145.1 Galago senegalensis | reverse complement strand
ATCCCCAGCCCGGGCCCGCCAAACAACAATGACGGCTGCAACCAAAAATAGCCGGACGTTGTGGCAGGCGCCTGTGGTCCCAGCTACTTGGGAGGCAGAGGCAGGAGACTCGCTAGAGCCCAGGAGTTGGGGGTTGCTGTGAGCTGTAATGCCACGGCACTCTACCCAGGGGGACAGCTTGAGGCTCTGTCTCAAAAAAATAATAATAATAATAATAAAACTTAAGAAATCAGGTTATACAAATTTTACTTTCAGAGAATGTATCTACAGCAATAGGTACGTACAGAAGAACGTCTGAAAGAACACATAATAAAATGTTTATAGTACTTATCTCTTGATGTACTCATTTTTATTTTCTACATTTTTTTAATTCTTAGTCTCTAAAGTTTCTACTAAGAATGTGTATTTTCAAGTTTTTCAGCAAGAAAAAAATTATTTTTTCTAAAAAAAAAAAATGGGAAAATAGTTCACATAATCTGAGGATCCTAAATCATAGTCCTGAAATTAAATGTCTCATTTCAAAGTCTGAGTGTCTCAAAAACTGCTTAAAATTAAGAAACTCTAGATTATGGTATTTCAAAATTAAAAATATGAGAAAAATCTCTTGATTAACATAGTATAGCTCTAAAAAGGTCTAATTCCATGTGGTATTTTTAGGTCATATTCAAGATAGAAAGACAAGACTGAATTGAATTACCATTACTATTTATGGTCAGGCAAACAGAGCCAAAACAAGTTGTAACCCGCACTTAAAACGTTCTTAAATGGCATATCTTTTATAAAACAATAATTGAAAAATATCAAAGTGGAAGCAAATAGCTCCTATTTCAGTTTGCAGACTCTACAACATGTAGTTTCAAAACTGCATTAACAACAATCTGGCTCCTTTTCTTCAAGCACACACATGAATATCATTTGGCATATGGGAATTACTCCCATAAAGATGAGCCAGATAATAAGCACATGATCATTATCTCACATTATATGAAATGGAAAGACGCCATTAATGCAGCATTAAGGTCATAAATTCACACACTTAGAAGCCAGCAAAATAAAACATTCCTTCTCAAAGCATTACTATCTGATCCTTGTTGCCACATTAAATGTACACACTAAAAACTCTGACAAATATTTTAATATGTATGAAATACACAAAGATAAAGCTTCCCATTTCTGTGTTAATCTGTAGATTTCTCTTTACTGACTAAAAGCAGGTGTCTAAAGCCAAAGCTCTAAAGGACCCCGTACGTCTCAATCACTCCAACACTCTGACTATGCTCCTTAGATGCCTAACTTCAGAGTCCCTAGACTCTCTCTCAATGAAAAGGACAAACGGAAAAAAAGTCATCTGAACACCCCCAAATTAATCTTCTGGCAACTTCTTCACCCTTACACATTATTTAAGCCAGGCCTAGTCTACTTTAATAAGAACTGGTGAGGAGCCTTAGAAGGCACACTCAAAAAATATTAGAGCCCCAAGCTTCAGAAATTCACAAAAACTACCTTCCCTTCTATAATTCTGAAAACTATACTACACACAGGGCTTCTTATCTACTTGTAATATTCATTCTTGCTATGTACATATGCGTATGTACATAAATGATGAAAAGCATAAATACCATGACAATTATCCATAGATATGTAATATAAATAGTATTAAATATGATAAATATATACAGAAATTCTCATGAAGTTCTAAAATTAACCAAGAGGAAATAAGAAAGCAAATTATTCAGACAGGCATTTATAAAAATTATTTAATCAACTCCCAAGGGCTATGATCCACTTGACAGTATTAAAAATTGTGCTTACCATATGGCAGGCATCATGGAAGGCACTATAAATTTTTTTATTTTTTTTTTGCTGAGTAAGTCAGAAGCCCTGCCTTCAAAGAATTTACAATCTGAGAGTCAGCCAAGCAACTCAACAATGAAAGAGGAAAGCAGATGAGGGTAAGTGTTGTGACATAAACATAAACAAGCAGCAGAGAAACATGAAGATGGGCAGATGGTGGGGAAGACAGCAGGAAGAGCCAATGCTCCAGCTGAAATATTCTACTCAATATAAAGGTGGGCACCTCTAAGCAAAAGGAACTATCTGCACCATGGCACGAAAAGCACAATGAGGTTGGAAAACTGCACATCCTTGTACCAGAACATAGGACATATGGCAGGAGACTCTCACAGAGATAGGCCAGCTGACTATAAAAAGACTTAGTCCTAAATTAGAAAATATGAACTGTATTCTACAGTCAATAGGAAACACCTGAAACATTTTAGGCCAATCATAATAATAATATTTAACATCTCACACTTAAGTACTCATCGTGTGTCAGGTATTATGCTAATAGCTTTATATATATTAGCTCATAAAATTATACCACACTCAATCTATAAAATTATGCCCAAATTACAGATAATGAAATTGAGGCTCAGAGAGGTAAACTAACTTGCCCAAGGTTACATATCGAGAAAGCAGTAGAGCCAAGTGTGAAGGGTAACCTGACAGAACTCTTTTTTTTAAATTATCAGTTTGGAAAGGAAGAATTCACCCCTTTTTCTCTGCCTGCCTGCTGGAACTTAGACATGTTATCTCGTTCTCTCCCGCCTTCAGACTGAGATTTATACCATCAGCTCGCCTGGTTCTCTGGCACTTGTACTCATGATGAATTGCATCAGTGGCTTTCCTCATGATAAGTACACATATTTTACACACACACACACGTATATATTTATTCTGTTTCCCTGGAAAACCCTAGCTAATATGAGGTCATTTTTAACAAGCAAAGTTGACCAAGAAATATCTGTCTGGCATATAAGGTAAATTTAATTCAGTAAGGTAAAGCCTGTTCAGTTCCATATAGATCTTATAACATAGAAAAACAAACAGAATTATTTTAACACCAAGTAAACAAAAGAAGAAGGTTGCTTTCAAGTAAATACACTTTGTACTTAGACAGAAAAATGAGATCATAGTGATGAGTACCCAACTTTGAGTATGGCAAAAAGAAGAAAACGCCAATGTTGAGCCAAGATGGCCAACTGGAGCCAGCTTTCCACAGAGGCTCCTGTCCAGAAGGAGAGTTAAAGGACAGAAGTTTATCAAGTAAGCTGATGATTTGGAGCTGAGCCAAGAGAAAAGGTTGAAGAATGCACATCAACCCTGCTGAGGCAAGCTGCGCCCCCAAGGATACAAACAATAGGTACAAAATTCATGGCCAAGCAGATGGGAGGCTCCCCCCTCCCATGAGAACGGCTGGCAGTATACTTTCAACAAATAAGCAAGAAGAGCCCAAACATCCTCCCATTTTATCACATGGGAGAGACCCTCTAAAAACTGGACCTTCTTCCCCTACTAGGGTGCCATGGCACTCTCCTGCCAGGCATAAAACTGTATAAAACCGTATATATTCTCTACCTGCAATTCTGAACTCCCAACACTCTCCTCCACTCTCATCCCAAGGTCTGGAAGCCTGTCCCCCATGAAGTCCAGATACTTGGACATTTTTTCGAGAGGTGTGGACAGGGCATGGGCTGTTGCAGGTCTGTGCTGATTCTGCGGCACAGGAGTAAAGAGAAGACTGTGCACTGAAGGAACCATAAGGGAGAAGGAGAGGCGGTGCCCCATGGCCCAGAGCAGCAGCGGGAACAACAGGGCTCACATCCCTGGGGATATTTTGGAGAGACCTTCCTGTCTCTCTGGACAACCAAAGAAAGCCAGGCATCTTCTCTGGTGGCAGACACTGGGAGAATAGATCTGGGACAGTAACACATGCCCCCTGAGCAAAGGGTATGCCTGAAGCGGTACTAGCCTGGGCAGGACACAGAGGGGACAGAGACTAGAAGACACGTATGCAGAGATGGCATACTCCCAGAGCAGGGCTGACCAGAAGGACTGCTTTAGTGAGCCCAAGAAGCACACGGCCCATAGGGGATCATAGCTGAGACAAAGGCCAGGTGGGCTGAGGCTGGAACTCCGAGCCAAGTATAAGCTCTAACTGCACCCACTCCAACACAAGACTGCAGGGGAAACAGAAACACTAGGTCCAGCAGCAGCACAGACCAGGGCTGAGTTGCAGTTTCTGTGATAGCGCCTAGTCCAAAGGGGAATATAGCCAGGACAGAATGACAAATTCTGTACAAATGTAAGTGTTACCAACATCAATCAGGGGTGGGGCTACAACTGAGTGAACTGCCCCAACTTCCATTAACCACCTGAGGTTGTCAGGCCTCAGCTTCCCTGGCCAGATGGTGGCAGAGTGTAGAGGCCTGGCCAAGAAGACATAAGATCTCTCTGTGACTCAGGCAGGCTCAAACCCCTGGAGCATCTGCTCATTGGAGGAGAACCCCCCCGCCCCGGGCAATTGAAACAACATCAAAAATATACTACTGGGACCTGATCAAACTAAAAAGCTTCTGCACAGCCAAGAACACAGAAGTAAAGCAAGCAGATAGCCCTCAGAATGGGAGAAGATATTTGCAGCTTATGTCTCTGACTAAGGTTTAATAACCAGAATCCACAGAGAACTCAAATGTATCAGCAAGAAAAAAACAAATCCCATCTCAGGGTGGGCAAGGGACTTGAAGAGAAATTTCTCTGAAGACAGGCACATGGCCTACAGACACATGAAAAAATGCTCATCATCCTTAGTCATCAGAGAAATGCAAATCAAAACTACTTTGAGATATCACCTAACTCCAGTAAGATTAGCCCACATCACAAAATCCCAAAATCAGAGAATATTGACTTGGATGTGGAGAAAAGGGAACCCTTCTACACTGCTGGTGGGAATGCAAACTAATATGTTCCTTTTGGAAAGATGTTTAGAGAACACTTAAGAGATCTAAAAATAGACCTGCCATTTGATCCTACAATTCCTCTACTAGGTATATATCCTGAAGACCAAAAATCACATTATACAAAGATATTTATACCAGAATGTTTATTGCAGCCCAATTCATAATTGCTAAGTTATGAAAGAAGCCCAAGTGCCCACTGACCCATAAATGGATTAATAAATTGTGGTCTATGTACACCATGGAATATTATGGAGCCTTAAAGAAAGATGGAGACTTTACCTCTTACATGTTTACATGGATGGAGCTGGAACATATTCTTCTTAGAAAAGTATCTCAAGAATGGAAGAAAAAGTATCCAACGTACTTAGCCTTACTATGAAACCAATTTATAACCCAATTATAACCCAAGATGAAGGGGAAAGGGGGGGAGGTGGAGAGAGAGTAATTTGTGGGACCACACCTACGGTGTATCTTACAAGAGTACATGTGAAATTTACTGGGTGTAGAATATAAATGTCTTAACACAATAACTAAGAAAATGCCGTGAAGGCTATGTTAACCAGTTTGATGAAAATATTTCAAATTGTATTTCAATATTTCAATACAGTATTTCACATTGTACCCCATGCTTGCATTAATATACACTGCTATGATTTAATAAAAAAAAGAAAAAAAAGAGAAAAAAAGAAAAGAAAAAACACCCATAGAATGTATACTTTAAAAGTGTGAGGCTTGGCAGGCAGTGGCTGTGGCTCAGTGAGTGGGGTGTCAGCCACATATACCGAGGATGGTGAGTTCAAACCCAGCACCGGCCAAAATGCAAGAACAAAAAAAGAATAAAAATAAATTAAAATAAATTTTTTTAAAAAAAGTGTGAGGCTTGGCGCCTGTGGCTCAAGTGGCTAAGGCGCCAGCCACATACACCTAAGGTGGCAGGTTTGAATCCAGCCCAGGCCTGCCAAACAACAATGATAACTGCAACCGAAAAAACAGCCAGGCATTGTGGCGGGCACCTATGGTCCCAGCTACTTGGGAGGCGGAGGCAGGAGACTCACTTGAGCCCAGGAGTTGGAGGTTGCTGTGAGCTGTGATGCCACAGCACTCTAACCAGGGGGATAGCTTGAGGCTCTGTCTCAAAAAAAAAAAAAGTGTGAATTCTATGATATGTGAATTATACAATATGTCCTCTGTAAGTTGACTGCCTGAGGGACTGTAACAAACTGGTCAACATATAGATGTGGTCAACACAAGTAACTAGACCTACTGCACTCATGTGGTACATGTTCAGTCTATGAAAATTAGGTCAACTTCAGGAGGTGGGTAGTTCAAGGAGGTGGGCAACTATGGAGGTTCCACTATATTTCAATAAAGCTGTTATTTAAAAAGATAAATGGGCTCGGTGTCCGTGGCTCGGTGGTTAGGGCGCCAGCCACATATACCAGGGCTGGCAGGTTCAAGGCCGGCCTTGGGCCTGCTAAACAACATTGACAACTATAGCAAAAAAAAAAAAATAGCCAGGTATTGTAGCAGGCACCTATAGTCCCAGCTACTTGGGAGGCAGAGGCAAGAGAATCACTTAAGCCCAAGAGTTTGAGGTTGCTGTGAGCTGTGACACCATGGCACTCTACCAATGGTGACATAGTTGAGACTCTGTCTCCAAATAAATAAATGGTGGTAATAGCTACAAGCATCATACTAAGACAAGGCACTTCCCCAAAAATACTTCCAATCATGTCTCACTGATGGACATGTCCTTTCCTAAACCAACCACTAGGAAAGGAAATGGGAATATTATAACTAGATTAGAGAAATCAGAATTTAGCCTCAGTCCTATATGTGTAAAGTTATGGGCTGTTATGGATGTTTCTCCACAAAATTAATATGTTGAAGCCCTCAATTTGACAAGGAGTATAAAAATGAAAAGCCTATAGAATAAAACCTTGTCAGCAGACTTTTGCAAGAAACCAAGTAAAAAAATGTTAAGAGCCTGAACCAGGGCTGGGGTAGGTATAGTGCACTGGGAGACAAGAGCCATTTAAACAGACTCCCAGGACTTGGTAAAGACAAGTTACAGGTGATTCTTCTCCAACATGGCACTCAGTACAAGGACAATGAATCATTCGTTATCTCCCTCTTCCCTGATGACTGTGAACTCCTACATCTACACAGTGCCTACAGCAGGGCCCAGAAGATAGTGGCTGCTTAATAAATATTTGTCAAAAAAAGGAAGACAAAAGGGAAAGAAAACAGAAAAAAAAATTCTGGTTTCTAGTTTGAGTTAGCTACAGATACTAGTACTACTGAGCATCCAGGGACTAGAGGAGCAGGAGCAGACTGTTCACAGGGAAGAAGTCTGGGGCAGCGCCTGGGGCTCAAAGGAGTAGGGTGCTGGCCCCATATGCCAGAGGTGGCAGGTTCAACCCCAGACCCCAGCCAGAAACTGCAAAAAAAATAAAAAGGGAAGAAGTGTATATAAATATGTAAGAAGTTTAACACATGCTATCAGGCCATGATACATGCCATGTGTAAAGAAAACTCCATAAGAACTCTATTATTACCTTATCCAATGTGTATGTGAAATCATACAAGAACAACAATTCTGACATACCAGGAGAATTAATATCACCATTCACATAGGAATTCAAACACATTTTTAAATATTAATCTTTAATCTTCTTAACACATTTGGATGGCTAAGAATGAGAAAAATGAGGACACAGGCCCTAGGCTGCCAATGGTACATCTGACAGGAGCTTAAGACTAGCACCTCCGTGAGGGAGTAGGGGAATCCTCTGTATTAATACATTTTGTAGCTTTCAAAACCATTGAGGCTTTCCCTTTCCTTGCTCTCTTTTGCTGTCAAATATCTGTTTTATCCTAATTTGGTTTTAAGATAAAGTATCTACAGTACTTTCTTTTAATTAAATGAGAAAATGCACAGAAAGCACTAAATTCAGCACCTGGTATAATAAGGACACTATATCTGTTTGTCATTGTCACAATGACCATTATTACCATCGTTATACTTCCTACAACTGCTACCCTGTTAAACCAACACAAAGTCAGACAGATGCTACAGCAAGTCCTATAAATAAAACACAGGTAATAGATGCATTTACCTGATATCACCCTCCATTACCTCCTTCCCATACGGTTCCTTCTGCCTTTTCATACACTGCTCCTACACACTACAACACTCTCCATCTTCTAACTTCTGCTCATTCTTAAGGGTGCTTTCCAAAGGGTGCTTTAAGGGTGCTTTTTCACTTTTTCAGCAATCTTATCTCATACCCTGGTTAAAAACTCTCACTGCTCCCAAAATGGGGCAGGGGGAAAAAAAAAGAAAACATGGCTCACAGTTCTCTGTATTTTTCCTTCATGAGATTTGTCAAAGTTTGTAATCATATACTTGAGTGTCTATATGCCTCATGAGGTAAAGAACATGTCTTTTACTCACAATCAGACCCCCAAATACCCAGCAAACAATTCAAACACATAAATTGCACTCAGTAAATTTAAATCCCAGACTTGGTCTGTACCTGACCAACTCCTAACTTACACCTAAATATTTCTTTCTTCATTGAATCCAAAACAAAAGACTACATATAGACATTTACAAAAACTCTATCCCAAAACTGGCTTAGAGGTTTTTAAAACACAGTTCCTATTTCAAAACTAGCTTAGAGGTTTTTAAAACACAGTTCTCAAATTCCATGGTAAAACAAAACACTTAAGATAGTAAGAAAAATAAGTTTAGATTATTTTCAAACTATTTTAACAAATAATCACATTAATAAAAATCCTTTAACATCTATGCTAACTTTAAGGCTCGGAGCCTATAGCTCAACCGGCTAAGGCGCCAGCCACCTACACCTAAGGTAGCGGGTTCAAATCCCCAGCCTGGACCCGCCAAACAACAATGACGGCTGCAACTAAAATATAGCCAGGCATTGTGGCAGGCGCCTGTGGTCCCAGCTACTTGGGAGGCGGAGGCAAGAGACTCGCTTGAGCCCAGGAGTTGGAGGTTGCTGTGAGCTGTAATGCCACGGCACTTTACCCAGGGGGACAGGTTGAGGCTCTGTCTCAAAAAAAAAAAGAACTGTTTTTTAAACTTTCTTAAATTTTATGAGCTTTTATTGAATCAAGTTGGTAACTTTAAATTAGCCTTGAAGCAGTATATACACCATAGAAATTGGCAAATCCTATAATTCCTTGTTTTTTTTTTAACCTGTAGAGCTAGATAGCAACACACCTTTGCCTAGCTGCTTTCCCTGGTGAGCTCTGGTGAGCCCTGAGCCACCACCTAAGAAGTTCTGCTACCCTTTTGGAAAGACCACCACAAGAAAATTCCAGTGGCGAGGAAGAGACCCTGTGACTACACAGAGGAGAACCAGAGAATCCAGGAAAACCTTCCCAGTCAGTCCCCAGCCTTTTGAGCCCTCCTAGCTGAGACCCCCAACCTGTGAATAAGGAAGTCGTGAACTTCCAGGCTCTGGAGACATCACGTGGATCAGAGATGACCTGTCTTTACTATAATCTATCTGAACCCTGACCCATAGAATTATGATCAAATAAAAACACTTGCTTTAAACCATTAAGTTTTGGGGCACTTTATTATATAGCAGTAGACTATCCCAGAGGGACAGAGCCACATGGCCTCCTATCATCGTCTCTCTCTGCATTGCATGGGTTGCAGGAAGCCCAAAGGAGGGCATACCAGCTCTCTTTGCCCCAACAGGGGAAGTCTCACTTGCCCCCTGAGTACCCCTGATTTTCTGGGAATCCGGGAGGGTTTCCCACTCACAGCCCTCCACCATCCCACATAAGCAGACGGGCAATGTGGTATAAGGGATTCTGCTGAGGCCGCTGGTGTGCAGCTGGGAGGAGAACAGAGCCCCTCCCTTCCCTGCTGACATTTGAAAAGGACAAAATTAGGAGGAAGGTAAATGCTATTCTTCTCTTCCTCTAGGGACTAGGGAAGACAGAGGCAGACACTAAGGGTTCTGATTGTTTCCAGTTTGGAAAGGCTGCTGGGGTGCCAGGCACAAGGTCATTGCAGGATGAGGGGGTGGCTGCTGGTGGGCTTGGCATCCTCCAGTGGAGGGTACTTGGGGCTGGTGGGGGCAAAGCTGCCCTCTCTGTCCCATTCTAGTGCCCCGAGCCTGGGTAGGTCAAGTGGCCCCAACTGCCGCTGATCTGCAAAGTGGTTCTAAATTCTCCACCAGATATGTAATCATTTTGGGATTTGAAAATGAGAAAAGGAATTCCCAAGAAGTCTTGGCAAATTTCTGAAATTATAAGTTATTATATATTCGTCATAACCTTATTTCATACATTTTAAACAATAATGATTATCATTATTAATAACTGTAAATAATAAACCATGAATCATTTTTCTGTGATAGGGTTATGTTCAGAGGTCTTTTGTTTGAAAAAAAGGTATGTGAAATGTGTGGATTATTATTACCATGAACCAATATGTTTTGACAAGATTATATATCTTTATAACACATAAAATTGCCCCCTACCTGATTTAGACACTTGATAAGAGGAAACATTAACACAAAACTAATGCCAAATACAAGTCAGCAAAACCTTGAAAGCTAACATATTTAATATTAGAATTTTTCATTTGTCACGTGAAAATTTTAAAACACACAAAGTATTAATTAATCAGTCTTGATCTTTGTTTTGCAACAAATATTCCAGATATAGAAAAAAATATTTTGTGTTGACATTGATGGAATCATCAAGCATGTGTCCAAAGGCACCTTCGATTTGGGTGTTGGGGGGTACATTGCTTCATATAAGCTCATTTATTTTACTAACAATGTGAGTGCTTTGTCTGGTTGTCCTGACTTCCTTTTTGCCACTGAAATTGATATTGCTTTTGTTCATTCAGATGTTAAGTCAGTTTCTCCTTTTATGTCTGAGAATTCCACAGCGTTCTTATCTTCTCTTCCACTGCAAATATTCAAACACTAGAAAAGGCCAGTGACCGTGACGGGATGGTATCTGAGGAGTGTAACATTTGGATCTCCTAGCAAGGTTAACCGTACTACACATACTAAAGTCGCCAATTTAAGGGCTTATTTTGCTTCCGAAACTTATTTCTTGAAATAATGCTCATAGGATTTGTATAAAGTACACTATACATATAACTTATTAATATCTAATGGTTTATGTGTAAGAATGACTCACCATTGGCAGCAGACAGGGTCACAAACATGTATTGATATAATGGCAACAACTAGCAAGACTAACTGATTAGATGGTGATCTTGCCTGTGAGCTCCTGTCCCAGCTCCCAGAAATTTCAACCTTTGAGTCCATGGATCAGGGTTTCTGGCTCTTGCTTTCAACTTGACATCCGTTGATTCCTTCAAACTAGTGACATCTCTATGTTGATGAGGAATTTTAATTATCACAGGATAATTAAAATACTTGTCCCATTTTTCAGACTTTTTTTTTTGAGACAGAGTCTCACTATGGTGCCCTTGGTTGAGTGCTGGGGCGTCACAGCTCACAGCAACCTCAAACTCTTGGGTTTAAGCGATTCTCTTGCTTCAGCTTCCCAAGTAGCCGGGACTACAGGCGCCCTCCACAATGCCCAGCTATCATTTTTCAGATTCCTTGACTACATTTTCTTGGGACTTTGGATTTGGGGCAAGATAATCCTTGAGAAATGCTGGGAAGATACTCCTGGCAGTGTAAGAGTAGATCTATACCATGGCTTAAAGCAGTGGTCTCCAGCCTTTTTGGTGCCAGGGACCAGTTTCATGGAAGACAATTTTTCCACAGATGGGGTGTGGCAGGATGGTTTCAGGATGATTCAAGTACAATACATTTATTGTGCACCTTATTTCTGTTATTACTACTTAGTAATATATAAGGAAATGATTATACAACTCACCATAATGCAGACTCAAGTAAGCCCTGAGCTTACTTTCCTGCAGTTAGATGGTCCCATTTGGGGTGATGGGAGACACTGAAGAAGCTTCCCTCGCTTGCCACCACTCCCCTCCTGCTGTGTGCTGCAGTTCCTATCAGGCCATGAACTGGTACCACTCCTGAAGCCGGAGGGTTGGGGACCACAGGCTTAAGGGAGGCAAGCTTCATCTAAGGAGTGAACTCTCAAAATGCCTCCCTTTGGACAGGTTGGGATGCTGCTGCTTAGGTTTAGAAAGGTCATCAAAGAGAGAGTTGGACTCGCTTACCAAGACCACTCAACTGCACCGGCACCCCCAATGCCCTACCTCACCTCTTACAACGCTATGTCCCCCAGAAACTTGTCTTTAGCTCTCTTTTTGTCTTCATTTTCATGCTGTCTGTGGCACTTCATCTATGATCTTGGTTTCAATGCACTGGTGAAATGCAAATTCATGGCTCCCCCTCTTTTACCTAAAGATCCATTTGCAAGTCTTTCCCTTCCTATCCACTGGACGCAAGACTTTGCTGATTTAGAAGTCTGAATATCCGAAGTAGGAATACTTCCACTAGAACAGTGGTCCTCAACCTTCCTAATGCCTTGGCCCTTTAATACAGTTCCTGTAGGTCACGACCCACAGGTTGAGAACCACTGTGCTAGAAGATAATAACGGTCCCATTGACCTGAAAGGTGAGTTTGTCACCAGGCACTTTTGGTTTCTCATGCAAAAAGGAAGGATTATAGTGTTGGCTGAGGTGATTGGCCTGAACTATGCCTGGGAAGCAATAGGGGCAGGGAAGCATATGAGACACTTCCGTAGTAGAAGTTAATGGAAGACCAAGGCAACACCATTGAAAGCTCATTCTTCCAGAAGGGTTAAGAATATTACCCCATTAGATAAAGAACACTGACCAGCTGAGGTACTTGAGAAGATAAATGGGATATGAGGATACAATGAACAATACTAAGTATAGCCTGTGATCAGGTGCAGAAACCAGAACTGTAATATCCACCCACATCATACTTCTTGCTTTGTTATGGATATATTTACCCCCCCTTTTTTTTTTAGCAGAATTTCCCTTTTCTCCTGTCCTTATTCCCTATTATTTTTAGGTAGGGATGTTTTTGATGGTTATGTTTGTAATTTATTGCACAGAATATAGAATTTCAAGATGGAATTATGACAGAATTAGAGAGAGAATAAATTTTTCTAATTATCCTGGTGTAATTACTGATATCAATTTTGGTTGTCCTTTGGGAAAAGGGTAAGCTTTCATCGTGAGGAATAATAGCATAATGTCGGGTAGAAGCAGGTTTCTGTGGTGCTCAAGCTGGGCAAGTTTAACAGTAGAAGAAAGGTGTATATCAAGGTTGGGCAGCCAAGAGGTGGACCCTAGTGGACTCTTGTTATCTTTCTAGGTTGCCTAGGGCTTTTAAACCCTCTTTCTTTATTTGGGACCTCCATCTTTTATGTTTGCTTTTCCTCTAAGAAGAAATCAGAAGCTCACTTTACCAAACTCTCTTACATTAAATGCAATGAACAAATGCATTCAGAAAAGTCTCTGAAGAAGTATGGCATCTATTCTTTGAATGTGGCTGCAGATACACCCAACTTCCAGAGGCTATGATGGCGGAAGGTATAGGTAGCACCACCCCTTAGACCTAGATGAGAGGGGTCTCTGCTTTGGACCATGAATATGAGAGAGGACTGGTCTGGTGCTCTCCAAGCATGCTCCTCCCCTCAGGGCCAGGAATCTGCAGGCCTGAGGGACATGCCTGCCCACCACCCACACCTCCACTATTTTTGGCTTTAAGAACTAGGATCCCAACTTTCCTATCTGAATGGCCCAAGCCCACTTCCAGGGCTTGCACAGGCCTCTTTCCCGGTTCTGTCTTGTGAGGATAGATCATGCTGCCCTTGTGCCCTAAAGCCTGAGGAACAGCCAAGGGGAGTCTGTGGAAAGTATGAATAGGACTTGGGCCCATGGGCAGAAGCGGCTACACATACGTGCACAAGGCCCTGGCAGTGCAGGATGGGGCTGAGGGAAGAAAAGAGGGGGCATGAGGCAGGGGCCAGAGGTTGGTCCCCTGCACCACCATGTTATAGCCCTGTTCTGAGGATTCTAAATCTGGACCTGACCTTCCTGGTTGTTACAAAGGTATATTTGTCAAGGTAGCAGAATATGTGGAAGGTGGTATTTTCCAAAAATGCTAACAGCAGTGTGTCATTTCACTTGCTCTTTCAGATCGTTACAATTCCCCACTGAGAAGCAGAGAGTCTATTTCCCTCCTCTTGAATCTGGGCAGTACTCTGTGACTGCTTTGATGAATAGAATTCAGTAGAAGTGGTACCGTATGACTTTGAATGCTAGATCCTAAAAGGCAAGATAGCTTGTATGGATGTCTCTTAGGAAATGTGCCCTTGGAATCCGTCCACCATGCTGTGAGGAAGCCCAAACCAACCCACAAGGAGAGACACACACAGAGACATATGGAGAGGATACAAGGAGAGGAACTGAGGCCACTGTCAACTACTAGACATTATGGGGCAGAGACAGGCCATTCAGGATCTGATGTTTTGGTCCACGTAATTTACGAGCATAATAAATGTTTGTTTTATACCATTAAGTTTTAGCATAAATTGTTATGCAACCATAGTAATTGGAACAGATTTGAACATACTTCATTTAATAGATTAATCCTTACCGAGGGTGGAGGGTTCAAACGCAGCCCTGGCCAAACTGCAGCAAAATAATAGTCGGCCATTGTGGCGGGCACCTGTAGTCCCAGCTACTTGGGAGGCTGAGGCAAGAGACTCACTTAATCCCAGGAGTTGGAGGTTGCTGTGAGCTGTGACATCACAACATTCTATGGAGGGCTATAAGTGAAACTCTGTCTCTCCAAAAAAAAAAAAAAAAAAAAAATAGATTCATCCTGTAATTTTGAAATACTTTGATATACAGTAAGAGAGCTTCCATTTCTACTCTTGCCTTGGGCCTAGCAAATGTTGAGGACTACCTCTAGTGTTCAGCACCCAGTGACATCAGTATAAGCTTCAGGGTCTGTGCCCAGGTGTGGGGGTGGAAGGATGTCCACAGCACCCGACCTAGGCTGTCATTTGGATACTGTTTCTGGCTGTGTGCTTTCTAAGCCTTATCTGTGGGCCTCCCAGAGATTCCATGACCTGCCTAATCTCCTTTGTAAATTCTTCTTCATAAAGCAGTCAGAGTGGTTTTAGTTGCTTGCAACTAAGAAATCCTGATTCAAATGAAAACTGGCTTTGGGTTATTTCACTTTGATTCAGTTCAACAGACATTAATTGAGTATCTGCTGCAGGGCTGGCCCTCTTTTAGGCAATAATGATACTAAAGTGAATAAGATAGAATTTTTTTTTTAAAGAGACTAAGTCTTACTTTGTTGCCCTTGGTAGAGTGCTGTGGCATCATAGCTCATGGCAACCTGCAGCTCTTGGGCTTAGGCAATTCTCTTGCCTCAGCCTCCTGAGTAGTTGGCACTACAGGTACCTGCCACAATGCCTGGCTATTTTTTTGTTGCAGTTTGGCTGGGGCCAAGTTTGAACGTGCCACCCTCGGTATATGGGGCTGGTGCCCTACTCATTGAACCACAGATGCCACCCAAGATGGAATCTTATTGTTAGGTAATAATAGCTAACATTTACTGAGCACCTGAATTGTGCCAGACACCGTGCTGTGTCTGTGCTTTTCCTTCTATGTCTCTATTCTCACAAATACTTTATTTGGTAGGTACCATCATATAATCACAGACAAGAAAGCTGAGACTCAGGGAGGTAAGTAACTTGATTAAGATTATACAGCCAGGGAGATGCCTGTGGCTCAAAGGAGTAGGGCACCAGCCCCATATGCCAGAGGTGGCAGGTTCAAACCCAGCCCCGGCCAAAAAAAGATTGTATAGCCAGTAAATGGTGGAGCTGGAATTAGAACCTGGGGCCATCCACCTGCGATGACTGCTCTTGACCGTTTGGCACCAGGAGACATCTGTGTTTGGTGGGATAACACACAGATAATTTCAATGAGTTAAGGATATTAGTAGGAGCACGAAGGAGGAGCACTTAGTGGAGATCTAGGAAGTCTTCTGGGAAGAGGTGTTGCCTGAGCTCAGTCATGAAGGACGTGGGACCTATTAGATGAAGGGTATGGGTAGGGCACTCCAGACTGTGGGAACCGCCTGTGCAAAGGTCCAGAGGAACAAGTTGGAGTGGCTGGAGTGGTCACATTGCAGTGTGTGGGCCAGGAGCAGAGGGAAGGAAGCCAGGGCCAGGTCCTAGGAGTGCTGCATGCTAAGCCAAAGAGTCTGAGCTTGATCCTCGGGGCTGTGGAGAGCCACAGAGGGATTTTTAGTGGATTTGTGATTCACAAATCTCCTCTGGCAGAACAGGGGTTGGTTTACAGGGTGTGTGGGCTGGAAGCAGGAAGCTATGGGGAGGCCGCTGAACGTGAGAAATGAGCAGGGCTGCCTGAAGCCGTGGAGACAGGAAGAGGAAATAGATAGAGGGGCTGGAGATGAGAGATGGAGGAGGTGGTTGGTGCAGGGCTTGAATGTGCCTTTTAAGAGGAAAGGAAGAGCTCTGGGTTAGGTCCCAGGTGTCTGCCTGGGAGATGAGAGAATGGGGAGCCATTGGCTGAGGCAAGAAGTGCAGAAGGAGGCAGCCTCAGGGAGCGGGTGCAGGAGGTGCAGCCAATGCTGGGTGAGGATGATGACTACACACAGGGGCACTCCAGGCCCTGTGCTAAGGGACCATGTCACAGGGATGAGGGAAAGATTAGGTGAATTAATACTAGTAGTTGGCTTAGCGTAGTGCTTCTTGCAAAGTAAACACTCCAGAAGAATTTGCTATTAGTTTTCACTATTGTTAGCCTTGTTTTACAGTTGAGGAAACTGGGGCACAGAAAGGTGATATAGCCTGCCAAGGTCACGCAGCCAAGAAGCCGGAAGTCTGACTCCAGGGTAGTGACCCCTGATCCCACACCATTCTGTCTGAGGGTTGCTGAGTGTCTGTGGGGATCATAGGTGTGGGCGGATGAGCTCACACTGGGGATAATAGTGGGGGCCAAGGCCAAACTTAGGAGACCCTGGGGCTTGCAGTGAACTGCGGCATGGGACCTAAGCTTAGTGTCCTCCCCTAAAACTAGGGGATAAACACAGCACCGCTCAGGGTTGTGGTGGGGAGGAAGTGAGATAATGCTGTGTGTGTCCTCCGTAAAGCTCAGTCTTTAGTGTTATCAGTGCTTGTGTTTGCATATCCAGCGTTTAGCCCCGCATCTCATCTCGGGCTTAACAAATTCCTGTGGAATAAATGTCTGAAACCGAACACCTGGGTTCTGGTTCTGCCTTCCCTGTGGGTGAGTCACTGAGAACCGGTTTTCTCCTGTACAGACTCAAAACACTAATCACCACCTCACAGGCTTCTCAGGATTAAATGAAAGAATATATGACTGTACCTTGGGGACTGTGGCGTGTCCTACAAATGCAGTGTACAGTCATACTGCCTCTCCCCTCCCTGGAGGTGGTTGGCAAAGCTTGGGAAGGAGAGTGGGAGGCTGCCTGGAGCTGGTGGGCAGCTCAGTTCCTTGTCAGACAAGTGCGGAGGCTGGTGGGGCGGTTGGGAGGAGGTGGGCCAGGCATGGGCTGGCACTGATCACCAAGCCCAGGAGGGGTTGTTGAGGATAATGGACTGTGACCTCCCCCATGCCTGTCTCAGCTCAGGTCCAATGGCTTGGCATTCAGGGCTGCTGTATCTAGATATACACTCACCTCTGCATGTGCCTGTGGGCATGCAAACTTGGGGTTGCTCCAGCTGTCTCCCAGAGTCAGGAGGTGGCAGGTATAAAGTCTCTGGGAAGCCTACTTCTCAGATTAATTCTATTCTGACCTCCTCTCACGTGCAGTAGAGATGATTAGAGTACTTGAAGCATTTGGTTTGTTTGGGCGTCTAGCGGATAGCTATAAGCCGAGCATGTGCGTGTGTGTGTCTGTAACAGCCAAGGAGCCATGCACAGAATAACAACAGGGTCAGTGGTGATGGGGGTCACGTGCCATGGCGGATGCTGATGGTACCAGTGGTGGTGGTGCTGAGGGAGGGTTAGTAGTAGTTATAAAGGAAAGTGGATCCCCAGACCTTGCAGACCAAGTGGGTTCTGAGTTTCATATGGGGAAGAATTCAAGGAAAGAATTGCTGACAGAGTAAGGCAAAAGTGAGTTTATTGAGATAAGGGAAAAAAGTGGTTGCCTCATAGACAGAGTAGTGGTTACACTGCCCGACCAAGGAGTCTGTCTGCCTGTCACCCAAGCCAATCAACGGAGAAGTGGATGAGAGATCAACAGTTTTGCTTTTATTTATAGAAAAGCCAGCAATTCTGGAGAACAGCGTGGATATCTCTTCAAAGAACTGTTATGTCCCTTCTTTCCCTTTGCTACTTTCTATTCTCACAGTCAAGTAAACATTAGCAATGCTATTACTCACCTTAATACACGTCAAACAGGTTCCTCCTCATAGGTCACAAAGCCACACAAGATCTTCCTATCTTAAAGTGGTTATATCCTCAAAGCATTTTGTATTCTGGACCAAATTTATAGTTAGTCATCACTTCCCTGGGTGCACAGAGTGCTCTGGGTCCTTGATGGGTACCATGGAGTCCGGTTCCCATCTTATCCATGACAGTAGCCTGGGGAGGGAATAAACAACTCCAGATGAAGGCACACGGCCTCCTCTGGCGCTGTCAGGGCCTGAGCAGCCACGCCTGGCATGCAACGGCCACTCAGGTTAACAGTGGCTGGTAACAGTTATCTCTCAGAGCAACAGAGAGTTGCGAGTAGCATTTTGTGAGTTTCTGGAGTCTTGTTTTATACGTTTTATTTAATTTTATGTTAAGTGGAGGGAGAATTATTCATAAGATTTCTGGGAAATCTTAAAAATTTCTGGGAGTTCCTGGAACTAGTGTCCCTCCCCCTTTTAAACCATGTAGGGTAACTTCTGCAAGTTACCATAGCATTTGTGAACTGTCCCTTGCTGGTGGGAGTTTCTTTTAGTATGCTGATGTATTATAACTAGCATATAATGAGCATTTAAGGTAATCTGAGGTTGTTCTTTCTGGCCATCTTGGTTCTAGCTGCTTTTGGTCAGCTCCTTCGCCACCTGTTTTATCTGAGACCTTGGTTCTGGGTTCTGACTCTTTATTGAGCAGGACCTGCCCTTACCGTATCTCAGTAGCCTCCTGGCTGCCCTTTCACACATTGTAGCCATTTTTCCTGTAGGTTAAGGTCTTTCCTTAAGAAGGAATGGAGGCTTGGTGCCTGTGGCTCAAGTGGCTAAGGCGCCAGCCACATACACCTAAGGTAGCGGGTTCGAATCCCCAGCCCGGGGCCACCAAACAACAATGATGGCTGCAACCAAAAAATGGCCAGGGGTTGTAGCAGGCGCCTGTAGTCCCAGCTACTTGGGAGGCTGAGGCAGGAGACTTGCTTGAGCCCAGGAGTTGGAGGTTGCTGTGAGCTGTGATGCCATGGCACTCACCCAGGGGGACAGCTTGAGGCTCCGTCTCAAAAAAAAAAGG
>CAUYTI010095698.1:0-11779 GCA_963575145.1 Galago senegalensis | reverse complement strand
GTTATGATTTCTTTCCTTAAAATGGCCATAATGGCTTGTGGCGGGTTCGAATCCCCAGCCCGGACCTGCCAAACAACAATGATGGCTGCAACCAAAAAATAGCCGGGCGTTGTGGCAGGCGCCTGTGGTCCCAGCTACTTGCGAGGCAGAGGCAAGAGACGCGCTTGAGCCCAGAAGTTGGAGGTTGCTGTGAGCTATAATGCCACCGCACTCTACCCAGGGGGATAGCTTGAGGCTCTGTCTCAAAAAAAAAAAAAAAATTCACAATGAGATGCTGTTTTATACTTACTATATTTGCAAATATTTTAAAAAATTGATATCAGGGCCAGGCACAGTGGCTCACATCCATAATCCCATCACTCTGGGAGGCTGAGGTGGGTGGATTGCCTGAGCTCATAGGTTCAAGACCAGCCCAAGCAAGAGCAAGACCCCCATCTCTAAAAATAGCCAGTTGTAGTGGTGGGCACCTGTAGTCCCATCTATTTGGAAGGCTGAGGCAAGAGAATCACTCGAGCCTAAGAGTTTGAGATTGCTGTGAGCTGTGATGGCAATGCACTCTATCAAGGGTGACAAAGTAAGACTCTGTCTCAAAACAAAAAATGTGGAAAGTCTGAGAAACTCACAGCCAAGAGCAGCCTAAGGAGATAAGACTATCATCTAAGTGTAGTATCCTGGATAGGATTCTGAACTGAAAAAAAGGCATTAGGTTAATATTGAGTAAATCTGAATATGGACAAGGGAACTTGGGTGGCGCCTGTGGCTCAACAAGGTAGGGCACCAACCCCATATGCCAGAGGTGGTAGGTTCAAACCCAGCCCCAGCCAAAACAAAAATAATAATAATAATAAGGGAACTTGAATGTGGGGCATCTGAGAACTCTGTACTGTGAAAATTAGATTTTCTTACTCTGAAAATCTAAGTTATAAATATTTTTATTTACTTGTTTATTATAAAATTTAAAATAAAAAAAAAATTTTTTTTGAGATGGGGTCTTGCTCTGTCACCTGGCTACAGTGCAGTGGCATCATCACAGCCCACTGCCACCTCAAATTCCTGGGCTCAAGTGATCCTCCTGCCTCAGAACCCTAAGTAGCTGGGATGACATGTGTGCACCATGACGCCTGGCTAATTTTTCTACTTTTTGTAGAGATGGGAGTCTCTTGCTCAGACTGATCTTGAACTCCTGGCCCCAAGCAATCCTCTCTCCTAAGCCCTCTAGAGTGCTAGCATTACAGGCCTGAAGCCATCTCATCCAGCCAAAAATTTACTTAAAAAAATTAGCCAAATGCCATTTGTTCTAAAAACTTATAATTACAGATAATTGCGCTCCTTGAAAACAAAAATAAAATAAAAAAAAAATGAGGCTTTGTGATACTCCAATTTCAAAGTGACCTTAACCAAGGTCACAGAACCAGCCTCAGTTCTCCCACTTGTTTCATTAGCTCTTCCATGAGGCTTAGACAGAAAGATGGTTTGCTTAGGAAGCAGGACTACAACTCCCAGAATGCCCCTGTGTGGTTGTCAGGAGCAACCAAGGAATACAAACCAACAGCCCTGCTGGGATCTGAAGACAGTCCAGAGACTCACTGCCAGCCAGACATGGGCCAGGATTATTACTCTGTGCTCCAGATCACTCATAACGCAGAAGATGCCCAGATAAAACAGGCGTAAGTTGGAGTGGGAGCTGGGCCTTAGGTGTGTGCTGGGGTAGGCCCCACCCTCATCTCTTCCCTAGAGTTTCCCTAGAACTCTTCTGCACAGTTTAGGGTAGGCAAGGTAAAGCTTGCTCTTTATTTTGCCTTTTTCTTTTTTCTTTCTTTCTTTTCTTTTTCTTGGTTTTTTTTTTTTTTGAGACAGAGTCTCAAGCTATTGCCCTGGGTAGAGTGCTGTGATGTCACAGCTCACAGTAACCTCAAACTCTTGGGCTTAAGCCATTCTCTTGTCTCAGCCTCCCAAGTAGCTGGGACTCCAGGCACCCACCAAAACACCTGGCTATCTTCTTGTTGCAGTTGTCATTGTTGTTTAGCAGGCCTGGGCCGGGTTCGAACCCGCCAGCCTCAGTGTATGTGGCTGGCACCCTACCCACTGAGCTACGGGCGCCGCCATCTTCTGCCTTTTTTTTTTCCCCCTTTTTGAGACAGAGTTTCTCTCTGTCCCCTGAGCTAGCGCGCCTGGCTTTGCCTCAAACTCCCAAGTAGATAGGACTAAAGGCATGCACCAGCTAATTTTTTCCCCCTAATTTTTGTAGAGCCAGGGTCTTGCTGTTGCTCATATTGGTCTCAAACTCTTGGCCTCAAGCAATTGTCCTACCTTGACTTCCCAAAATGCTGGGATTATGCCCTGCCCATCTTTTACTTCTTGAATACCTATATCTTGGCTTTGGTTGGGGTCAGAGCACAGGTTCAAAACCAGACATCCCGACCCATCTGGGTTTATGCTTTATGCCCTTGTCTTCTCTACTGGGTGCCTTGCTTTGCCTAACAATGAAAGGGGAACAAAGGAGCCATTTGAACACATCCTGAATATTATGAAGAACTAGAGGATTATGAACAAAAGAGTGGCCTGGCCGGGTGGATGTATTATAGATTTTATTCTGGCCATCATATAGGTTCTTGCCATGAACTAAAGTGCATTTCTGAATACTTCCATCAGCTCCTAAGGACTCTGTGGTCCATCCCCAATAAGGTCTAGGACAGGTGTCCTCAAACTATGGCCCGTTGGCCACATGTGTTTTGGCCACCCTCCAGGTGTTTTTGCCACCGCTGCCTGTCCTGCTTTGCAGCTGACTCATCCCGGGGCCCACAGTCCAGCCCACCAATGGTCTGAGGAACAGTGAACTGGCCCCCTGTTTAAAAAATTTGAGGACCCCTGGTCTAGGATAAGAGTCAGTACACTTTTCTGAAAAAAAGTTATTTAAAACATATTTATTGAACATCTACTATATGGTTAAGGGCAGTAGTAGCAGCTGGAAATATAACTGAATGAGACAGATACTCTTCATTATCTCATGCTACTTAATTTTGTTGGTAAATACAGAATAAGTCATCAGGACATACAGGATGCTGTGAAAGCTTATTCAAAAGAGGGACCCTTTAGGAAGTTGTTGTAATCAAGGCAAAAGATGAGGCTTGAAATAGGGGAGTGGGCTGGAGAGATGGGAGATAAGAGAAGGGATATGGCAATTAAGTGGATCATTGAGGGGTAAAGAAATAAGGAGTCTAGGATAATTCAATTGTGTTGGGCAGTGAGAATAGCTATATTTATTGAGTGTGTAGGTGCTGCTCTGAGGATTGTCTATCACTTTCATTTAATCTTCATAACAAGCAGGGCACGGTGGCTCGCACCTATAATCCTAGCACTCTGGGAGGCTGAGCCTGGTGGGTTGCTTGAGCTCAGGAGTTTGATGCCAGCCTGAGCAAAATCGAGACCTCATCTCTAAAAATAGAAAAACTAGCAGGGCATAGTGGCAGGTGTCTATAATCCCAGCTACTCTGGAGTCTGAGACAAGAGGATTGCTCAAACCCAAGAATTTGAGGTTGCTGTGAGCTATGATGCAGTGACACTCTACCTAGGGAGACAGAGGAAGACTGTTGCAAAAAAGAAAAAAAAATCTTCACAACAACGTCAGAGGTAACTGTCGTTATTATCCCAAGGCCATGCACTTAGCAAATGGCAAAGACAGTATTCAGACCCCATGACTATTAGACTATGGGCTTATCCCCAGGCCAGATCCTGGAGGAGATCTATAAGGAGTAAGTGGAGAGAATGTACAGTGTGGTTGGAGATACAAGACACAAACTCATGACAGTTCAGGAACAATTGTTCTTGAGTATCATCTCCTGTTCAGGAAGGAGGCCATTGGAAGTGCAGCAGGTAAGCACAGCTTCATCCATTGGCAAGAGCTGGATCTAAATTCAGGTTCACTTGTCTGTCACTGTCTGACCCAAGCAAATTACTTAAACTCTAAAGCCTAAGTTTCCCCATCTCTAAAATAGTAACCACAATAATAATAACAATTTCTGTGGTATTAAAATGGGATTAGATGAAATAGTGTATGTGAAAATGCCTTGCAACAATTGCTCGAAACCATGTCATAGGCTCGGCACCTGTGGCTCAAGCGGCTAAGGCGCCAGCCACATACACCTAAGGTGGCGGGTTCGAATCCCCAGCCCAGGCCCGCCAAACAACAATGATGGCTGGAACCAAAAAATGGCCAGGCGTTGTGGCGGGCGCTGGTAGTCCCAGCTACTTGGGAGGCAGAGGCAGGAGACTCGCTTGAGCCCAGGAGTTGGAGGCTGCTGTGAGTGTGATGCCATGGGCACTCTACCCAGGGGGACAGCTTGAGGCTCTGTCTCAAAAAAAAAACAAACAAAAAAAAAAACCATGTCATATAAAGAGGGAGTAGGCCAGGCCTGGTAGCTATAATCCTAGCAGTCTGGGAGGCCAAGGTGGGAGGATCCCTTAAGTTTAGGAGTTCAAGACCAGGCTGAGCAAGAGCAAGACCTCTGTCTCTAATAAAAAAATAGGAAAATCTGGGCAGTGCCTGTGGCTCAGTGGGTTTGAACCCGGCCCCGGTCAAACTGCAACAAAAAACTAGCTGAGTGGGCTTGGCGCCTGTGGCTCAAGTGGCTAAGGCGCCAGCCACATACACCTAAGGTGGTGGGTTTGAATCCAGCCTGGACCCACCAAACAATGACAGCTGCAACAAAAAATAGCCGGGCATTGTGGTGGGTGCCTGTGGTCCCAGGTATTTGGGAAGCTGAGGCAGGAGACTCACTTGAGCCCAGGAGTTGGAGGTTGCTGTGAGCAGTGATGCCACAGCACTCTACCCAGGGAGACAGCTTGAGGCTCTGTCTCAAAAAAAAAAAAAAAAAAAAAAACGAGTTGAGTGTTCTGGCAAGCATCTGTAGTCCCAGCTACTCAGAAGGCTGAGACAAGAGAATCTTTTAATCCCAGGAGTTGGAGGTTTCTGTGAGCTGTGGCACTACAGCACTCTACAGAGGGCAATGAAGTGAGACTCTGTCTCTTAAAAAAAAAATTGCTAAACTTACATAAGGTAAAAGAGCACCACGATAATTCATAATTGCGCTAGGTTCATGATAACAGTGTACAAGCTGTGATGCCAACTCTTTCCCTTCCCCGCAGGAAAGCAAGTGAATGAGAGTGATGTTACTACAGGGATAATTTTGAAACCACTCAAATTTCTATGTAAAACTAACTAAATTCTTCTCAAACCTTGTTATTTTTGCTCATGGATAGAATTTGCTTGCATTTATAACTGACTGAGATCTTTGTAACTAAGAAGGGCCATTCAGAGGTCTCAGGGAGGCTGTGACGATTGTCTTTCAGTGTCAGAACATAGACATTCTCTCTGTAAGACCCCCTCAGGGCAGGGCCAGGACACTTATGGATGCAGGAGAGTGGCAGGACAGCAGACCTAGCTCAGTAAGAGGGCGCATTGCCTAAAGGTGAGGGCTCACCTCGTTCATTTATTCACTTCTGCATGCTAGGCAATGGGGACACGGAGGACTGGGCACAGCAACCCCAGGCCCTTACAGTCTAGGAGGAGACAGACTAGTCAGCAGACAGCTGGATCACAGCATGCTAAGTACTGAATTGAGGGCACTGGGGACTTGGAAAGGGGACCCTAAACAGAAAGGAAGCTAGCTGGCAGTCAGGAAAGGCACCTGGAGGATTTGGCCCCTGAGCTGAATGTTGAAGGACACATTTAAAACTGCCAGGAGGAGGTGGGAAGAGCTGCAGAGGGGTGAGTATTACAGGGAAAGGACGTAGAATGGATAACGACATGGAGCAGTACAACATGGGAGTTTGCAGAGCAGGGAGAGGTTCATGATGGGGCAGGAGAGGGTGTGGGACCAGGGAGGAATCTCAGTGAGACATTTAAATTAGGGGGGAGGGGGTTTGAGGTGGAGTGTCAAGCTGTCAAGCACTCTACAAGGTTGACTGCCATGGTGTTATAGCTCACAGCAACCTCCAACTTGGGCTCAAGCAATTCTCTTGCTTAGCTTTTCTATTTTTAGTACAGATGGGGGTCTGACTTTTTTGCTTAGGCTGGTCTCACACTCATGAACTCAAGCAATCCACCCACCTCCCAGAGTGCTAGGATTACAGGCGTGAGCCACTGCACCAGTTGGTGAGACATTTAGACTATGCAGGAGACAACAGGGAGACCCAGTGAAGGGTTTCAGCAGGAGGATGCTTTGGTCAGAGAGTACACATATTTTAGAAGCGCCAGATTGGAGAGAAAAGATCAAGGATCAATGCAGTGGCGGCACACAGAATTTACTAGAGAAGGGACTTCTGGATATAGGAAGACATGGTTCTGCAACAGTTTTAGGGATAAAGGAGCAGGAACAGAACATTATTTAGAAGGAAAAACTGACATGACTTGGTGACTGAGGGGGCAAGTGTGGAGAGGACAAAGGTGAACTTGGAGTGATGATAGCACTCAAAATTCTGGCTGCATTGTCTAAAAAAACTAGACAATGAAACGTGTGTTTGGGCTCCTTGAATTTGTGGCTTATGGGACATTAAAGAGGAAATAGCAAATGGGCAGCTGGATACAGAAATTTAGGGCTTGGGCGGCGCCTGTGGCTCAATGGGCAGGGCACCAGCCCCATCTACCCAGGGTGGTGGGTTCAAACACAGTTCCGGCCAAACTGCAACAAAAAAATAGCCAGGTGTTGTGGCGGCCGCCTGTAGTCCCAGCTACTTGGAAGGCTGAGGCAAGAGAATCGCCTAAGCCCAGGAGTTGGAGGTTGCTGTGAGCTGTGTGACACCATAGCACTCTACTGAGGGCAATAAAGTGAGACTCTGTCTCTACAAAAAAAAAAAAAAAAAAAAAAAAGAATTTTAGGGCTAAGGAAGGAGTCTGGTGTGAAAGAGAGATGTGGGAGGCAACAGCCCTGTGAATGGTGACCTTGTGTCTAGACAGCATGTAGAAAATAGAAGCAACTGAATTCTGGGGACACCAATATGGCAGGCGTGGGCAGGGGAAGAGGAACACACTCTGACTCCACAGAGACTATGTGTGGTCAGGTTTGGACTATGACTTGGGAGTCCGTGCTGGTAGTGTTCTGTTGGCCCTCCAGACCCACTCCCACCCTCTGGGCCTGCCTGCTCTATGCTCTGGGAAGCTGCCCGTTCTGGCTTCGGGCTGTCTCCTCCCACAGGGAAGAAGAAGAGGAGGGAGGAGAGTGGGCTGCGTCTTTATTCTCCAGCTTCCTTCCTATATGGTCTCTTCAGCTTGGCCAAGTCCTTTAAAGGAAGGTCACAGCACCTGCCTATGGCCCTGAGCACACAGAGAGTATCCTCACTCCAACAGGCTCAGGGTCCCTAGTGTGCTGTCCTCTGTAATCTCCCTTTCTTCTTCCTGCACCTTGGTGAGTGGTCTCTTTATTAAACCGTCCACACCCACTCCATGCCCTCTCTTCCCTCCTGGGACACTGTCCATACATATCCCCAGATGCTGTGGGTTTCTCATTACTGATGAGATTGAGCAGAAACAGAAGTGAGGGAAGAATGAGCACAGAGGGAGGGAAGAGCCACCACCTGAAGGGCGTTGGGTGCTCTCTGGGCCAGGCCCCTTGCACACCCGCTTTAGTCTCATCCTCCTGTGTGTCAGCCCTGGCACTCTAAGGAGCAGAAGGAATACATGTTCCAGAAATGTACAGGGAGACCCCTGTGAAAGCTGAAGGGGAGGGAGCAGGAGTGTGCAGAGGGAGCCTTCAGGGCACAGTGCAGGGCTGATACCTGTGAACAGAGACATAGAGGGAGGTTCGGGTGGGACAGCTGCAGTGTGAGCCAAAGAAGATATCTGCCAGGCTGGTGGGGAGTCCTCCAGCAACCATTGCCCATTGGAGGTGTCCTGTGTCTTGAAGGAATGGGCCAGCCTTGATATCCCCACCGTAAGTAGGTACTGGCTGGGGTACCCTCAGCATGAATACCCAGGGGGCAGCTGCTGAGACCGTCAGTCAATTACGTTCCATGAACCAGCTGCTTTTCCAATAGACTCGAGTGATCCAAAGACCTCCACAGCCACCGCAGCCTGTGACGATGCTCTGATTTACAGCTGGGCAGCAGGCAGTAGTGGCAGCTCTGAACCAGGGTCTGCTCCGCACAAACAGTTCAGCTGTTATGACTCGCATTGACCCTTCCTCCTCTAGGTACCGGAAACTTGCCCTTAAAAACCACCCATTGAGGTCTCAAGATCCATCTTCATCAGAGACATTCAAGCAAATAGCAGAGGCCTACGATGTGCTGAGTGACCGTGAGTGACTGCAGGGCTGAGCATGAGGGGTTACTCCAGGAACTCTGTGGCCCATCCTCCTTTTTTTTTTTTTTTTGAGACAGAGCCTCAAGCTGTCCCCCCTGGGTAGAGTGCTGTGGCATCACGCTCACAGCAACCTCCAACTCCTGGGCTCAAGCGAGTCTCCTGCCTCTGCCTCCCAAGTAGCTGGGACCACAGGCGCCCGCCACAACGCCTGGCCATTTTTTGATTGCAGCCGTCATTGTTGTTTGGCGGGTCTGGGGTGGGGATTTGAACCCGCCACCTTAGGTGTATGTGGCTGGCGCCTTAGCCGCTTGAGCTATAGGCGTCGAGCCTTTAACATGGTTTCTTAAGTCTCTAGGCTGCTGGATTTTCTGAGGCGGCCCAGTAGACAGTAAACACCCTCTTTCCTTCCTAGAATTCTAGACAAACAGAGAGGAAACAGAGTAAAGTATTGCCTTTCAGGGCGGCGCCTGTGGCTCAGTGGGTAGGACGCTGGCCCCATACACTGAGGGTGGTGGGTTCATACCCAGCCCTGGCCAAACTGCAACAAAAAAATAGCCAGGCATTGTGGCGGGTGCCTGTAATCCCAGCTACTCGGGAGGCTGAGGCAAGAGAATCACCTAAGACCAAGAGCTAGAGGTTGCTGTGAGCCATGACGCCACAGCACTCTACTGAAGGTGACAAAGTGAGACTCTGTCTCTTAAAAAAAAAATTGCCTTTCTCTGAAGACACAAGTTGAAGGACATGGTGTGTAGAGCCCAGGATTAGGCTGACGTGCTCACCCAGTCATCGGGGTAGTGCAGGAGCTAGGGCACATTCCCTATGCCATGCCACTCCCACCGACCTCCACCATGAGGGATGGAACTTTCCTGGGAGGAGTAGAGTGAGGTGGGACTTCCCCCATGCCTGAGTCTCCAGTTCCCCAAGGCCAGCAGGAGTATAAAAGGGCAAAGAAAGAGGGCGGTGCCTGTGGCTCAAAGGGGTAGGGCACCAGTCCCATAGGTGGTGGGTTCAAACCCGTCCTGGCCAAAAACTGCAAAAAAAAAAAAAAAAAGGCAAAGAAAGACCAGGAGTGATGAGCTGTCTCTCCCATGGAAACCAGCACAGTGGGTCCACAAACCACCCAGCCCATGCATCTTGGCATCACCTGCCCCAGTAGCCCAATCAGAGTGTGTGAGGGGGGCTTTCCTGAGGGCTTGTCCTGGTGTCTGTAAGTGTGGTTCCTATGCAGAAGTACAGTGAGATCACTCAGGTCTTTCCAGCCCTGCATTTTCAGGACTTCAGAGTCCTTAGACTCTAGGATTTCAAAGGTCTAGAACAGTGTTTATCCAATCTTTTTTGTCTCCCAGCACATTTGAACCTATAGGTAAACTTCTGTGGCACACTTAAATTTTATGGATTGAAAAAAAAAAGTAAAGCGTGTAATCTTAGCACTCTGGGAGGCCAAGGCTGGAGCTCAGGAGTTGGAGATGAGCCTCAGCAAGAGTGAGACCCCGTCTCTAGCAACAATGGAAAAATAGCCCAGCATTATGTTGGGCACCTATACTCCCAGCTATCTGGGAGGCTGAGGCAAGAGAATCACTTGAGCCCAAGAATTTGAGGTAACTGGGAGCTATGACACCACGACACTCTACCCAAGGCAATGGAGTGAGACTCTGTCAAAAATAAATAAATAAATAAAAGGCCCGGGGGCCCATAGTGCAGTGGTTATGATGCCAGCCACATACACTGAGGGTGGCGAGTTTGACCCCAGACTGGGCCAACTAAACAACTACAACAAGAAAATAGCCAGGCATTGTGGTGGGCACCTATAGTCCCAGCTACTTGGAGGCTGAGGCAAGAAAATCGCTTAAGTCCAAGGGTTTGAGGTTGCTGTGAGCTGTGACGCCATGGTACTCTACTGAGGGCAACATAGTAAGACTCTGTCTCAAAATAAATAAATAAATAAATAAAAATCACTGGTCTAAGGGGGACACTCGTAGTTCAGGGTTAGGGTGCCAGCCACATACACCAGGGCTGGTGGGTTTGAAACTGGCCCCAGCCTGCTAAACAGCATTGACAACTACAAAAAAAAAAAAATTGCTGGGCATTGAGGTGGGTGCCTGTAGTCCCAGCTACTTGGGAGCCTAAGGCAAGAGAATTGCTTAAAGCCCAAGAATTTGAGGTTGCTGTGAGCTGTGACATCATGGCACTCTACCAAGGGCCACATAGTGAGACTCTGTCTCAAAATAAATCAATTTAATTAAATAAATAATAAAAATTTCAGTATTCTAGGATTCTACAGGGTGGCTCAAAGGTTTCCCATAATGTTGCCATACATAGACAAAATGAGGAAATTGTAGCTAAATGAAACTTTATTTACAAAATATTCATTTAAAAATTTTTATAAAATATTCTGTATGTGTTGGCCACTTCTTTGTAAAATTTTATGGTGAATATTTTGTAAATAAAGGTACATTTAGCTACAATTTCCCATTTTCCCTATCTATGACAACTTTATGGATGACCTTTGGGACACCTTGTATTTACCCCATATAAGACAATGGCCGTGATGACTGAGTTGGGTCAAATCCCAGGGCTATAACCTGACCCTTGGTCTCTCAGTTCCTCCTTCAATTTCCACCTCACCCCCAGCAAACAACTTGCCTTTCCCATCTCTCTTCTGGGCTAGAGGAGCAATACCTGGGTCCATCCAGAATGAAACTGAACCCCTGATTCCTAGGGTCTCATTCCGAAGACTGCTAGACAGCAGGGCACTTTGGAAGTAAGTGCCTTCCCTTTCCCCATATCCTCCTGCTTCCCAACCCTCCCCATTTATCTTAACCTCCAAAGCTGAATCCCTCCTCAAAATGGCACACATCCACAGCTGTGAAGAGAGGCATCTATGACAAATTTGGAGAAGAGGGCCTGAAGGGCGGGATTCCTTTGGAGTTTGGATCCCAGACCCCATGGACAACTGGTTACGTCTTCCATGGCAACCCTGAAAAGGTTTTCCACGAGTTCTTCGGGGGAGACAACCCATTCAAGGGTAAGAGGTCTTACCCCCCACCCCTTGCCTTACTAGGAAAGGACACAGTTGTACAAAAGATACTTTTCTTTGAGTAGTTTTATTTTTATTTTTACTTTAAAAGATATATACACATATGCACATATATAAAATACATGGTAAAAAATGTAAAACAGAATTTATTGAAAAATAAGTGAATTCTAGCCCTCCATTTTCCCTCCCAGAAGCAGCCACTCTCTTTTAATAAGTGATATATCTTGATTCGGCACCTATAGCTCAACTGGCTAAGGCGCCAGCCACGTACACCTAAGGTGGCGGGTTCAAATTCCCAGCCCAGGCCCGCCAAACAACAATGACGGCTGCAACCAAAAAATAGCCGGGCGTTGTGGCGAGCGCCTGTGGTCCCAGCTACTTGGGAGGCGGAGGCAGGAGACTCGCTAGAGCCCAGGAGTTGGAGGTTGCTGTGAGCTGTAATGCCA
>CAUYTI010095695.1:0-25216 GCA_963575145.1 Galago senegalensis | reverse complement strand
GAGTCTCCTGCCTCAGCCTCCCAAGTAGCTGGGACTACAGGCGCCCACCACAACGCCTGGCCATTTTTTGGTTGCAGCCATCATTGTTGTTTGGCGGGCCTGGGCTGGGGATTCGAACCCGCCACCTTAGGTGTATGTGGCTGGCACCTTAGCCGCTTGAGCCACAGGCGCTGAGCCAAGACGTTTGTGTTCTATACTTGATAGATTTGACTTGTATCCTTACAATATGCTCCATAAGTGAGGTCCTGCCATTAACCCTCCCTCCATTGAACCTCCCCAACCTCCTTCTAATACCATCTCTCAAAAATTATTGAATAAAAAGGAAATAGCATTAAGAATTCTCTAGTCATCCCGAGCCCTGCTGCACTTACTGCCCATGCCAACTGAGACCTTAACATTATTCCATATTCTAGTACTGCAGAGAAATTGCAACAGTGACACTGAAATAGTAAACTTCAGTGTCAAGTGAAAAACCAAAATTTTATTCAAATACAAGTCCTTTCTATGTACGAGGAAAAAATTCTAAGAAAAAAGACCCCTTAAAATATGTGTCATTTTAAACCAGCAGTAGTTGGCTTGACATGGCCTGAAGAAAGCAAAACCTTCTGGTAAACATCAAATGCAGATAATGAGAGAAGGCTTCTTGAGCAGCTTTGAAAGTTCTTTAATAGGCATGTTCATTCTATTCACAAATATCTGCAAGCAAGTGATAAATTACGAGCGCTTGTAACGAGTGGTACTTCACACTCAAAAGCTGTTGGCTAAATGAGTGAACTGGAGCTGCTTTCTACTTTTCTCCTTGACTCATTATAGTTCCAATTTTGTTCCTTTTCCATCCTTGAATGAATTTTGTTCTGTCACACTTTTATCCTTCCCCTCCTTCTCTCCACCCCATTACAAAATCTATTTCCACTATTATTCTTCATCACAGTAATCTATTTCTAGCTTCTCACAAAATTCCATTAATAAAGGAGTTTACAAATTCAGTGTCAAGAGTACGGGTTTCTCATCACATTCTATGTATAAGTCTTTTGCTCATTTAGGAAAAAAGCATCTCTTTCAGTTTAAGAGGGTTTGTGACACAGAAATTGAAAACATAGAAGGAAAAACCCAATTCTGAGTGTTTCTACTCTTTTCAGGACACATTATCGTGTTCCTCATGGCCGACATCTCCAGGCTTAAGGTGGGAAAAGCGGTGGTGTGACCTCAGACTCATCCCCCTGCTCCACTCTCGCTTCTCTCAGTATGTGCCCGGGACGGATCTGAGCCGGTGAGTCCATGCTCCTACCCGATGACCATTTGTTGACTGCAAACAGAGACATTGTGGTCAACCTTGTAACATAACGTAGCATGCCTGTGGTTGTAGATTCTCCCGTAGCCCCTCTGTAACTGCACGGGCACACCCCTCCCCACCTCCCCACCACATCCCTAATCTCTGACAACTGCCAAACTCTTCCTCATTTATGTATATTATTTTCTCAAGATGATTGTGTAAATAGAGTTCTACACTATGCAACCTTATTGAATTCAATTTTCTATTGATGCATAATAGATGTACATAGTTTTGGGATACATATAATAATTTAATACATCCAAGTAATTTATAAAGATCAAATCAGAGTACTTGGGACATCCATCACCTAAAATATTTGTTATTTCTTTATGCTAGACCCATTAGAATTCCTTTTTGTTGTTATTTTTAAATGTATAATAAATCATGATAAATTAGGCATAGCTGCCGTACTGATGTGTCTAACAACAGGTCTTGTTTCTTCCATCGAACTCCAAATTCGTTCCCAGGAATCAGCTTCTCTTCATCTCCCCTACTGCATACCCTGCCTGGCCTCTGGTAACCAACAGTCTACTCTCTATCTCATGAGATTCACTTTTTTAGCTCCCACATATGAGTGAGAACGTGTGACAGTTGTTTTTCTGAGCCTGACACATTTCACTTAACATAATGACCATCTATCTATGTTTCTGCAAATGACAGAGGCAGCTGTGAATAGTGCTACATAAACATGGAAGTGCAGGGTTTTTTTTGACATATTCTTTTGGAAATATACACAGTAGTAGAATTTCTGGATCTGATGGTAATTCTGTTTTCAGTTTTTTTAGGAATCACCATATTGCTCTCCATAGTGACTGTAGTTTTACATCTCCCCAAAAGTGTTTGAGGACCCCCCTTTCTATGCATCCTCACCAGTATCTGTTATTACCTGACTTGAGGTTTGTGAATGCATTTAAGTGATAATTACTGATATTAGCATTTTTTCGTATATTTGTTGGCCATTTCTGTTTTTCTTGAATATTGTTTGTTCAGATCTTTTACCCATTTTTTTTTTTTTTTGGCAGGTTTTGGCTGGGGCTGGGTTTCAACCCACCACCTTTGGCATATGGGACGGGCACCTTTTGAGCCACAGGCGCTGCCCTCTTTTGCCCATTTTTAATTGGATTATTTGCCTTTTTTCCCTATTGTTTGAGCTCTTTATATATTCTGGTTATTAATCCTTTGTGAAATTTATAGGCTACAAATATTTTCTCAAATGCTTGAGTTGTTTCTTAACTTTATTGATTATTCCTTTTTCTTTGCAGAACCTGTTTAATCTGTTGCAATGCCATGGGATTTGTTTCTTTGGTTGCCTGTACTATTGGGATCTTTCTCTAGACCAATGTCCTGGAGCATTTCTCCATTTTTTTTCTAGTAGTTTCATAGTTTCAAGTCTTAGATTTAAGCCTTTAATTCATTGTGAGTTGATTTTTATGTCTGGTGAGAGATGGGGGTCTAGTTTCATTGTTCTGAACATAATTATCCAGCTTTCCCAGCACCAATTATCGAGGGTCTGCCCTTCCCTTACTCTGTTCTTGGCCCCTTTGCTAAAGATGAGTCAGAAGTAAATGCATGGATCTATTTCTGGGTTCTCTGTTTTGTTCTACTGGTGTGTGTGTCAGTGTACGCATGCGCAGGTGGGTGTGTGTGCATGTGTGTGTGTGTGTGTGTGCATGTGTGCATGTGCGTGTGTTTTGTCAGAAGAATTCTCTGGAGATATTTCCAAGTACAGTTGAACCTCCATAGCTAACAACCTCCCTACATTGACCACCTCCTTAAGTTGACTTAATTTTCATAGACCAGACACCCGCCACATGTACGTATCAATGTGGTAGGCCTAGTTCTTTATGTTGACCACAACTTATTACTTTTCCCTCTTTCAGAAAATTATTAGAAATTTGGAACACTTTATTTCCTTTTCTTATGTTTGGGCATATTTTTATATGATTTTAATTATATGTGTATCTTAGATGTTTTAAAATATTATATTATTGCTTTCGTATAACTATTAACGTGTATTTTACCTTTAATTTTTTCCTTTATTTCTTCTTATTGATTTTATTTTTCTTGTGCCTTAACAACTCTCTTAATATTCCTATTAATGCTACTTTTTAAATGTACACATTAGGGTTTTTTTGTTTTTCTTTTTGCTTTTTAAAAATGCAGTTACATTATGTTAAGACATTTAGCTAAAGCAATTTCTGAGGAAAGAAATGAATTGTTTGAATGATTTAAGAAGCCTCTTTAATTTTTATTTTTATTGCACTTCAACACATCAATAGCTTTTATAAGCAAAATTAATTACACTCAATAAATATTACAGTAATAAGCAGTTATAAACATGGTGCTATTCAGAATGGATTTCACAGATATTCAAATTCAAGAACTAATTTATTGTTCACTCATTCACTTAATCAGTATTGACTTACTGTCTGTAAATGGGAGGAATTATATTGGTCCTTTCTCTGGGGAAGTTCACAGGCTAGTAGTATTAGATTCAGTGAAGTGGGGGGAAATAGACAAAAAAAAGTCACATAATGAAAAGAAAATTAATTAGTTTAGCTCAAAACTTAGGCAATGATTTCTTGGTTGTTTTATGCCAAATCTCATAATATTAATTTCAATGATGTAATGTTTGTTATATTTAATTGTAACTAACCTGTGTTACTGTCATATATTATTGTGTAGACATGGATTAAAACATCATCTTTTTTTATTTTTAAATATTCAGAGTGTATATGTAGCTTATTACATGGGTATATTCCTAGAGACAAAGTCTGGGACTTTTAGTGTAGCCATCACTTGATTACTATCTGTAATGCCAGTTACATAATTTCTCACTAAGCAGCTGCCTTCCCACCCTCTAAGTTTCCAGTATACCGTTTCACTTTCCATGTCCATATACAGTCATTATTTAGCTCTTATTTATAAGTAAGAAGGTTCAGTATTTGACTTTCTGATTCTGAGTTATTTCTTTTAAGATAATGGCCTCTGGTTCCATCCATGTTGCAGGAAAAGAAAAGCTTTCATTCTTATTTATAGCTGGATAGTTTCCGTTGTATATATAACCATATTTTCCTTTTATAATCACCTGTTGGTGGACACTCAGGTTGATTCTGTATCTTTACTATGGTGCATAGTGCCCCAATACACATATGAGTGCAGATCTCTTTTTCACCTGATTTCCTTTAGGTAGGTACCCAACTGTGAGATTGCTGCATCAAATAGTAGCTCTACTTTTGCTTCTTTGAGAAATTCCCATGCTATTTTCCACAGAAGTCATATTAATTTACATTCCCACTATCAGAGACTAAGTGTTCTCTTTTCTCTGCATCCTCACCAACATCGACAGTTTCTGACTTCTTACTCATGGCTATTCTGACTGGTGTAACACAGGATCGCCCAGTGGTTTTAATTTACATTTCTCTGATGGTTAGTCATGCTGATAATTTTTACATATTTTTGGCCATTTGTATGTTTTCCTTTAAAAAATGTATGTGCATGTCCATTGCCCACTTTTTAAATGGGGCTGTTTTTTCTCACTGAGTTGTTTGAGTCCTTGTGGATTCTGGGCATGAGTCTTTTGTCAGATGCATACTGTGTAGACATTGTCTCCCATTCTGTAGTTGTCTGTTTATTCTGTTGATGATCTATTTTGCTATGCAGAGGATTTGTAGTTTAGGTCCCACTAAGCCTTCCCTGGCATACTCCAAAGGCAGACACAAAAAGCACCTGCTCTGGCCAGGGAGTGGTGGCTGGAGCTCCTGGTAAAATGTGCTGAGGTGTGGCTTCCTCAGCTGTGTAGTCTCGACAGGCAGGACATCTGCTTCCATGTCACACTCATACTGGTGCCTGGGATACTCTGGTGGAACAGGCACTGCTATCTGTCTCCAGGCTGTGGTTTGAATGCTCTGGCTGTGCAGAATGACTCCTTCCTGTGCAGAATCTCCTCCCTGTGCCCCAGACACGTGGCTGTGCAGCTGTCCTGCTCTACATTGCAGGGACACTGCTGCTCTGTATAGATGGAGAGGCTCTATATTTCCTGCAAACCCTGTTTGGTGGACACACTGCCATTGAGGCCAAAGCCACACTTAGCTCTAGAATGGTTGACTCTGGGAGCAGCTGCAGCTGTGTCTGCAGTGGTGGAAGGATAGGGAGAAGTCCATTTCTTCACAGCAATTCTTGATTGCTGAGGCCATCTGGGCAGTGGATAGAGCCGCACGCCTGCCTTGCGGAGCTGATGCAACATGCATGTCACCACTGGAAGCAGTATAGTCACTCTCCACCTGCAGGAAGGGGTACCTGGGGCTCAGGAAGGCACAGTATCTGGTGGTTTTTGTCCCAAGGGATGCCTCTTGGTGTGCCAACTCCTCTGGGTCCAGCTGTCCCTGTGGCTGCCACAATCCAAGTGGGTACTGAGAATGTCTGCAGTGATTCTGGTGATGTGGAGACACAAGGGCTGGGGCTCCCTGGGCAGGACACAGTCACCCACTGGGTCCACAGTGGGTGTGCTCCCACCCAGTGTGTGTGCTCCCAGGTATGGCAACTGTCAGGGTAACTTGAACCCCAGGAGGGCCACCAACCCTGTAAAACCTGGTAATCTGGTGTGATGCCCTTAGGAAGTCACACAAGTCACCTCCCACCATGGTGCCTGGGTTTTCAAGGGCAGAGGAGCCCTTGGATGGTTCTGATACTGTTCTTCCATGGGCCAGGGAGCTAGAACACTCCCACCTACCCTTCAGGTGAATACCAGGTCCCTCAGATCTCTCTTCAGATCTGCCAGCCTCTTGCCTTCTTCCCTTTTCTGTGACTGGCTTCTCCTGAACTCTGCTGCCTTCTACCCTCTCCCTTGTTATTCTTTTAGAATCATAAATCTTTACCTGTAACTTGGCCCTTCACTCTGAGGAGACCTGGCATTCCACGTGTCTAGTTAGCCATCTTGAACCCCTCAGCTTTACAACATTTTTTGGTGACAAGAAAGTTTATGTTTGCCGTGTTATAATTGCAGATTCAGACATAAATTCTGAACTGTGTTATAATATTTCATACTATTGCAGTGTCAAGAGTATTAGACGAGGAAGTAATGGCTATGGGAGCTTTGGGTGGTCTTTTAGTCTTTTCAAATTATATTTTCTTTATGTGAAAAATGAGTATATGAATATATATGTGTTTCATTGTGCCACAAAAAGATAAATGCTGTATTATTTCACTTATATGAAGTATGCAGAGATGTCAAAATCACAGAGACAGAAAGCAGGATTGGGTGGCTAGCTGGGAGGGGGAGTACGCAGTTACTGTTCGATGGATGCAGAGTTTGAGTTTTGCTTGTTGAAAAGACTTATGGTGGTTGTGGCTATACAACATTAAGAATGTATTTTATATGACTGAGCTGTAGGGGCATTTAAAAATGGTTAAGGTGATAAATACATGTATTTTACCAGAAAAAGAAGCAAAACAAAACAAAATGGAACAGAGGAAATGTCCTGAGGGAAAAAAAAATACCTTTGAAATAAAGCCTACCGATTTGTACTTAAAGATACCAAATGATAAGAGACTCCCTAGCTTCCTCTGAGACTGCACCCTGTTCTTATTCTGAGCTGGTGAGAGATCAGGCATGCAGGGGTGAAGGTTAATGTCTGAACAGTAGGCGAGGACAATGCTCAGGAGAACTGTGCTCTCAATAATGCAAGAATTCTAGCAAACGCATCTTTAGTAACCAGGCTGTGTCAGAGTAAACACTCAGGTCATGGCTGCTCATTGAATAAGGGGACTTTTAGGAATCTCTATTTTAGGGGAAGTGAGGAGGAAGCAGGATCAATGAATGCATGAAGCAGAAAAGAAATAAATATGCAAATGAAGAGAAAAGAACTATGATGCTATCATGTCCCAGACACTATTCCCAACAGAATTTGAAGAAGAAGGTGTTTATTCACATCAACTACACAAGAGAAATGCTGAAAGGACTGAGGAGTGATTAATGTCAGAGTGACTTTGCAGAGAATAATTATAGGAGCAATTCAATAGAAAAATAGTTTGTTATAAAAAGAATATTGACAGTAAAGAAAGGGACGCATGTTTGAGGATGTGACGAATATGAAAAGTGATGAGGGGCAAATGGGACGTAAAATTTAAGCACAACATAGTCATGGCTCCTAAGACGCTCTGATGCTCGTCACTCCTGTCCCTTCCATGTTCTGATGCACCGCGTGGTCCTGCACACCTGGACACAGAGAGACTGAACTGATTGACTTTGTTCCATCTTCACAAACTGACCAGGAATTGCCCAACCTGGGGAAGCTACCTGGCCCAAGACTCCCTATTTGTTCCAGTTCTCCTTTGTATTGCATTTATTCAATGATATATGTCTATCATTAATGTTCATTGTAATTTTTTTCAAAGCCAGAGAAGGTACAGGATTCCAAGGAGTTTGAGTGTATCTGAAAAATTGAAAAAAAAAATCAATAATGAATAACCTTTGAAAAAGAATATTCCAGTAAACTTTTGGGCTCAAATGAAAAAATTCTAATTGATAAAATGATGTAATATATATTTATAAGGTCTAAACTTTAATAAGAATACATTAAAGACGTACGATGTAGTTATTCTAGCAGATGTTGAAGATTTGGCTGGCAAAGCTGTATGTTCATAATAAACCAGAGACAGGCAGGACTCAGGAATTGAAGAACAGAGACACTATCCAAGAGCTATTATGCCAATTAGATTATCCAGTAGGAGATAGAAAAACTGATAGCTACATAGGGATGAGACTCTGCAGTGCGTAGAGCTGACTGACCGCTGTGAGAATGGAAAGATAGAAACGTACAGGGTGGCCATAAAATTCATGAGTAAATTACACACAAACTTTATGGCCACCCTGTATAAGAGCAACTAAAAATTCTGGATTCCCAGATACTGACTGTATTGGGACTTCTTTGCACAATTTACAACTTCTGCCAGGGAATCCTAGGAAGAAAGGGGTATAAATTAAGTTAAATTAAAGTTATTCAGGACTGGGAATTAATAAATTAAGAACAGCTGAAGGTCAAAATGACAAGAAATTCTAAGGTGGAAAAAAAAAAACCATATAATTTGTATGGATGAACGGGAAGCCCAGTCTAGGAAGAGATGCAGATATATCCTGAGGAGATTTATGAACTAGGATAATTGGAAAGGATAAAAAAGAGCAGAAAGAGTAAGTTAAATCAGTGGTGACATGAAGGAAAAGGTTAAAGAACAGAAATCTGAGAATTCAAGTCTGACATCGGAACTGTCTAGGATAATGCCAGATCTCAAGTTAGCGCAGCAGGGATTGCGGAAGCCAGGCAGGTGGTTTAGTTTCGGTTTTGTTTTTCAGGGCCAGATTAAAGACTCCGAGCATTGTGCTGGGATTGTGAGTGAAAGAAAGTGACACATATGGCTTTGCCTTCCAGGAGCTCACAGCTTAGTAAGAAAGAACAGTGTGTAACAAGCATACAAAAATATTTAATATCAGGGAGAAGAAGTAGTGCAACGAAGGACCCGGCAGTCTGGGCGCAGACCCGTGGGAGGGAGTCACTGACATACATGTGACAGGACCTGTGGGCCAGGCGGCCTGAGTTAAGTTCTTGACATGTGAAGTGGGTTTTGACAGGTAGAAATAACACCACCAACATCTTTAACAGATTTTTAGGTGTTCAGAAGCCCAGGTAACAGTTTTCAAAACACAACTTGAGATTTACAGGTACGTGCTGCCGTCTTTATTCTGCAGGTAGAGAAAATGCAGGTCAGAGAGCTCCACTGTGTTCCATGACTTACAGGAACCGCAGGCGTCGAGGGGTGGGATAGAAGGCATTTTACGCAAAGGAGGTACTGGGAAGATGGATTCAGTCACAGCAGGAGTCATCTGGTTATTAGGGAATGATTTATCTCCTTAGAGAGTAAATTATCTGGCTTCAAATCATGAAATGATGGGTTTGTAAAATAAGTAACAAAAATGGTTTTATAAAGCTCCTAATGTAACCAGACAGGGCTTTGTCCCTGAAAAATTAGAGAGGATGAGGCAGTGGAGCGAGGCATTCCACACAGGCAGGAACGCTCCCGACCTGGCTGAGCAATTGAACTCACTGAGCAATGCAGTGAAACGCTGCCCCACGCACCTGAGAGGCCTCTTCCTGTCTTCTTTCCTCCAGTGCCCCACTGGTTGGTAACTGAGCCATATAACTGGCATCTTTTCAACACCGTCCGAGTCAATGTTCTTGCCTATACCCACGGGTCACCCTGCCAGGCAGAGGTGTCTGTGTCACTTTGTGTATTTCAATAGCTTTCTCAAATCTCTCACTTTTTTTTTCTTCTTAACTACAAGAAAGAGATATTTCTAAACTATAAATGTGTTTCTTTTGTACCAGTGCTTACATAGTTCTGTCAGCTCTCACTGGACCTGGGTTAGGTAGACGTGTTGTACCAGGATTGGTAAAGTGCTTCCTGATCACGCCTGGCGTGGGTGCAACTTCACGACCGGCCACAACTGCACAAACTGCCCCTTCTGCATGTGCACAGGCCACATGCCAGACAACCCCTAAGCTCTGGGCATGCCATGATTTATGTACCTCTAATGTTTATTTTTGGATGAGTTATCTCCTGTTTAAAATTTGTGCTTCCCTTTGTCTCTCTCAACTAATGTACCTCACTGCTTCGGTCTGACACGCTGGAGTAATTTTAACTACATCCTCTCTCTCATAAACACGTTTAAGAAGCACATCTTGAAGCACACCCTTCCTGATGCCGTTAGCAATTCCTTTATGGTACCAGGGTGGCATTTTAATTCATTTCAGTCCCCATCACCTCCTGGTCCATGAGTTCTGTAGACCTGCCTCGCTGTGTTAACAGGACCACTCAGCCCACACAGAGCTGGACATGGGGGTCAGCCACGGCTCCCTGCCTGGCAGCCAAAGCCCACCTCACTCTAAACCAGTCTCCTTCTCTGGGCTGATACCTCATGGGTGTGGCATTCCAGCCTCTCCAAACCTGTAGATATGAAAGGTCCCTGCACTGGGACAGCCAGAGCTATCTGGAAAGATGACAGGAATGATCATGGGGCCTGAGGGGACAGCACTTTCCACGTGCCCCAACCCTGCCCAGCCAAGCCTCCACACAGCCAGGAGCCCAAAGCAGCTGCAGGGAGGATGGCCAGGTGGAGGGGAAGAGGCGGTCAGCTGGCCACCGGAGTAGCCGGTCCTACAGAGCTCAGCAGAGGTGGAGAGAGGAGCTCCCCCAGCAGCCAAGGGTCCTGTCCCCTCAGCTCTTCCTGCCCTGCCATTCTGAGGGTGGCCCCACCAAATACACGGGCAGGTACTGGTTCTAAGAAAAAGGTGGTATTTTGTCACTGTGAATTCCTCTCTAGCCCTAGACATGAGTAGCAGAGCCCAGATAAGACACAATGGGCAGCCACAGTCCTCACCTGGCAGGGCGACCGTGGTGGCCAGATGAAGGCAGCCAAGTTACAGGCTACACCTCTTGGTTATCCCAAAAGTCCCCGACACTGTGCACATACCAGGCTAGGGTGGGGAGGCAGCAGGGGCTGGCAGGACAGTCTGACTACATATACGAAGCGCCCCTACCCACACAGGGCCTGAGCTCTGGCTTGGGGCAGCCACATTTTCCCAAAATAATAAATTACCTGTAGAACTTGTTCAAAATACAGAGTGTGGGGGCTTGACCCAAACCTGTGGGGTCAGGATTTCCAGAAGTGGGGCCTCTCCAGATGATCCTAACCCGGAAGGGGCAGGAAAGAGTGTGGGTCTCCCTCGAACCACACTGTGGACAGGAGACCCCTGGGCCAGGGCACAGGGTCTGAGGAAGAGCTCTGGGCCCGCCAACTCCAGGGCTGCAGAGGAGCGAGTGGGCTAGGGGCAGCCAGGAGCAGCTAATGTGCAGCGATGGCTGAAGGAACCAGAGGCTTGACAAAGACAAAGCCGAGCAGACTGAGGTAGAACCACACTCCAGCCCCCAGCAGAGATGTGAATGACCAGGGGACCTTCCAAGGGCCAGGGCAAATAGGGTGGGCACCGTAGCCTCTGACCTTCACACCTCGGACGCAGAACTCAGCAAGGGCTCTGCTCATCTTGGTGGTGGCCATGGGGTGGTCTTTACCATGGGCAATGACTTTGACCAGCAGGGAATCATAGAGGGGGGAGATGACAGCTCCTTGGAAGGCAGAAGTATTATCCAAGTAGATCTCCATGCCCTCTCCGCTCAGGAGCACCTTGATGCGGCCAGGAGAGAGAGAGAGAGAGAGAGAGAGAGAGGGGAGGGGAAGGGAGAGAGATATTGATATTAGGCTCAATAGTGCTTGTTTCTCGGGCAGAACATTATTCTCTGCCTGTCTTCTCCAATTCACCCTCACGAATTTTACATCTTCCCCCATGCCTGCATGTGGTGAAAATCAACAATGAATTGCAGCATGCATTATTAACTATATTAATTTGAATATATGCATATTTATGTGTATACATGTTGGACTGAAAATTATTCATGATTTTTTATAGTGAGCAGTACATTGTTCACATATGGAAGATTAAATGTGTATTTAAATGAATAAACCTACTTTGAAATTCAGAAACATTTGAGAATAATTTTTATTGCCAAAGCGATGATCAAGAATGCTTAGAAAATTATAAAAAAAATGTTATGAAGAGGTGAAAAAATCAACTTGAACTCAAAACTTTGTATTATCTAGTTATGTAACTATCTGTTAACAAATATATTTACACATAAAACTTAGACTCATAATTTTGTCTGAGTATTTTAAAGACTACTTATAAACATTATTAAAGTTTAATATCATACAGTACTAAGTTGTGAGATAATGGAGCCTATTGGTTTCATAAAGCATGTGATTACATAAGATGAGACAGAGAAATCTGAATATTGTTGTTTATCTTGAGTCAAAAGAATTACATTTTCCAAAACTAAAAATGAAAACAAAATTTCTTCCTAAGTGCTCAATGAAACCATAAGTCTATGTGGAAATATTCCTCCCACACACTGAAATATTACAATCAAAGCTACATGCTAATGAATTATTCAAAAGAAACTTACCCATATAGCTTCAGCCTTATGTAAAAATATTTGTATCCACTGATTACTCAGCAAAATACGTGCTAAATTTGTAAAGTATTTATTCCCATTTTTCTTTAGGGAAAAATTGAGGCACAAGCGAGTGGACTAATTTGCCAATCCTTTCCTTTACTCAGTAGCAGAAGAGAAATATAATTCTGATAACGGTAATATTTATGATGTGCCTGTTTTTAAGAGGTCAGACATAACCAGAGGAACTGTTAAGGCATTTCACTCATACTCATGAAAGGGTTTCTATCAATTTGGCAGAGTTGACACAGAATGTACAAAGTGCATTATACTAACATAATGAGCCTAAGTTCATAAAAATTACTCTCTCAGCATTATTCTACCTAGGGACTGTGAAACATACATGATTACACAGATTGCAAATTTCTTCTAAGTGTATTGACTTTAATTAGCTAAAAATATCTGGCTTCTATAATTCATTTAAAGCAGAGAGTACAAATATGTTTAAGACATGCTTTAATTGATGGTACATGAAGCAATAGCTATGATAATCAGAGAGTAGAAAGAATTGTATATTATTACTAGCCTCAATTTATTTCTCATTTCCATGGATGATTGAGCTTCTGTCTGGATATTTTAAATGTCTTACTCACTATTAGACATAAAAATGAAAGTTAAAAATGTAATGTGAAGTTATAATCTTTTTTCATGTTTAAGTATTTTTTTTCTTGTTGCAAATTCAGAAGAACTCTATTTCAAAGAGATAGGCAATAGTTATACTTCATAAATTCTTTTAATGTGCACTTGTAGAGAAAACAAAAAAAAAGTGTCTGGGCACTTCTGTGTTTTCAATAGAAAGTGCTGTGTCAAGGACGTGAGAGGCAGTTTCTCTAAAAATGTGAATAATACTTAACATATTATAATGATCGTTATTATAATAACATTCGTGGATACCAGAACCTCTCTGTGCACTCAGTTCTGAGTCAGGAAGGCAGAGTGACAGAGGCCTGGTGGTGACCCTGAGCCTTACTCGCTCTGTGGGTCTGCCTTTGTTTGGGGAAGCGAAATTATATCTATTATCCACAAATACCTCATTACAAAACTCAGAAGAGCCAGGAAAGGTGCATATTTGGAGAAGACACATAACTTTATACAATTTACCCAGCATTTTGAATACTGAACTTTAGAAGTTTTCTATTGCTTCATAATTGACTGGGATTGAAATACAGTTTGAGGCTTTTTGAAGTGTTCCACAACACAGAGGAATTTTGTGTGAAGCATGAGGCATGTGGCTTGCTTCCATTCATTTGGGGATTTTATCTATTCCTTTCCATTAAGCTTATATCTAAACACTGAAATAACTTGATACAAAAGAAAAAAAATAGTGAATCATTCGAGCTATAGAAAGCAGTTTTAAATCGTATAGCACTTTTGTGAACAATTTAGGATTAAATTCCTCTTAATTTTCTCTAACAAAAAATAACATCAAAAATGACCAAAGGGATGTTTAAGCTTATCATTGCATTTTTTAAAGGATGGTGCTACTGAAATTCACAGCACTCTTAAGAAACTAAGACCATGATCATTAGACCCACAGAGCGAGCACATGCGTCTATTGATTTTTTTACAACATGTTTAATACTCGTTTGCCCATGTTCGTGATGTCTCTGTTGTAAGTCAGAAAATGTATCCACACACGTAAGGAGGAGCTGATGGTAGCCAAATAATAAATCAACCATGCATAATTTGATAGAAATATGGGAGAAGAATGCTTCTACAAATTTTTAGATTCTCCTGCAGTTACATAGGATGTTTTTATAAGTTAAAGGTTCTCCATAGTTACCTGAGTCTAAGGATGGTTTCTACTAATTTGAAATTCTGTGTTAATTAGGTCTATCTTTAGTGTGCAACTTAATGAAATATTTATAAAGGCAAGTAACCAACTATGAATTTGGAGGTTGATATTTATATTGTTTGAAAGAAGAGCTTTACAACAGATACATTTGTAAATTGCAAACAGATAAGCGACGTGGCATTTTGATCTGGTTTGTTCTGATGTGTCCGCAGGCAGCACGCCTTTCAAGTCACTGCTGTGGACGGGGTCTGCAGTGGCGTCATCCAGTGCCTCTCTGCTGAAGATTGCATGGACTGGCTGCAAGCAATAGCGACCAACATTTCAAACCTCACAAAGCACAATGTAAGTACTGATTCAGAGCACCTAGCCATAGAGTGTCTCAGCCCTTGCAAAATTCCCCAACATATATGTAACTTTGCATCAGCTGCTCCATGTTCTAGGAATGAACTTCACTTTCACTTCCCTCGGGAAAGGTAGTGTGGAACACTTATTGAAAAAATATCACCCTGAGAATTCTACCAAAGTTTATCAGCTCAACAATATTCCTATGCATAGGTTTCCATCTCCAAACATCCTAAGCAAGCACATTAACCCTAAATGTATCTACGTAAAAGTATTCCGGACTAATGCCATACTGCATTTCAAGATAGCGTTGCTGATTTACCTTTGGTGACCTTAAAATTAGAGCTGGAAAGTTGGAAGAAGGAGGAGGCTAGATGAAGAGAGTGTGGGCTGGACACTGAGGACCGTGTGCCAAGAGGAGCAGTGGGAGGGTGTCCCTGTAGGTCCAGCTGGAGACTGAGGGCCATGTGCTGAGGGGAGCAGTGGGAGGGTATGCCTGTGGGTCCAGCAGGAGACTGAGGACTGTGTGCCGAGGGGGAGCAGTGGGAGGGTGTCCTTGTGGGTCCAGCTGCGGACTGAGGGCCATGTGCCGAGGGGGAGCAGTGGGAGGGTGTCCCTGTGGGTGCAGGTGGAGACTGAGGGTCATGTGCTGAGGGGGAGCAGTGGGAGCATGTCCCTTTAGGTCCAGCGGGACACTGAGGACCGTGTGCTGAGGGTGAGCAGTGGGAGGGTGTCCCTGTGGGTCCAGCTGAAGAATGAGGGCCGTGTGCTGAGGGGTAGCAGTGGGAGGGTGTCCCTGTGGGTGCAGGTGGAGACTGAGGGCCATGTGCTGAGGGGGAGCAGTGGGAGGGTGTCCTTTGGGTCCAGCTGGAGACTGAGGACTGTGTGCTGAGGGGGTGCAGTGGGAGCATGTCCATGTGGGTCCAGTGGGACACTGAGGACCGTTTGCTGAGGGTGAGCAGTGGGAGGGTGTCCCTTGGGTCCAGCACCAGACTGAGGACCGTGTCCTGAGGGGGAGCAGTGGGAGGGTGTTTCTGTGGGTCCAGCTGCAGACTGGGGACCATGTGCCGAGGGGGAGCAGTGGGAGGGTGTCCCTTGGGTCCAGCTGGAGACTGAGGACCGTGTGCTCAGGGGGAGCAGTGGGAGGGTATTCCTGTGAGTCCAGCTGGAAACTGAGGACCATGTGCTGAGGGGAGCAGTGGGAGGGTGTCCCTGTTGGTCCAGCTGGAAACTGAGGACCGTGTGCTGAGGGCAGTAGTTGGAAGGTGTCCCTGTGGGTCCAGCTGCGGACTGAGGGCCGTGTGCCGAGGGGGAGCAGTGGGAAGGTGTCCCTGTGGGTCCAGCTGCAGACTGAGGTGCCTGTGCTGAGGGGGAGCAGTGGGAGGGTGTCCCTGTGGGCTCAGCACCACTGAGGATCCTGTGCTGAGGGGGAGCAGTGGGAGGGTGTCCCTGTGGGCCCAGCACCAGACTGAGGACCGTGTGCTGAGGGGGAGCAGTGGGAGGGTGTCCCTGTGGGCCCAGCACCAGACTGAGGACCGTGTGCTGAGGGGGAGCAGTGGGAGGGTGTCCCTGTGGGTGCAGCACTGCACACTGGAGGCCCGCCCACATTACTGGGTGAGAGTTCTCTGCATTGTCCCTCTTTCAGGCTAGTTTTATTTCCCTCCCCACCCCTGTCTATTTATGGTTCCTCTCTTTCATTATAATTGTTCTTTATAAATTCCACCAATCCTTCCTCCTTGTTACTTCTAGAAGCATCATCTAACAGAATATACAAAATCCCAAACCTCACTTCATTGAGTGCTGATGCAGGTCCATTAAGATCTGATTTATTAATGAATACTTGATATTCCTCATGCCTTTGTCTAAATCCTCTCCTCTGTCTGCAACTGTTTCTTGCCATATTGGGACATTAAACCAGTTCTAAGGAAAATTCAGAAGTCTGACAGTTGACAGAAGTTTGTAACTATCTCCCCAACTCATGAAGAGATCCACGTATCTTTGAAATGTATTTTGCTTTAAAATCTAAGAAACAATGGTGGCAAATCTGCCTTTTTTAAGAATAGGAGGCCCACTATCCACTAAAGACTGTGCTTTATTTCCAGTACCCTGCTTTTCAAACAATGCCATCACGAGGGGATGCTCTGGAGCAGAACTGAGTCAGGGGACATGTTCCACTGTAGCAGGCAAGGCCAGATGCTTCCCAAGGCTGTGCTCTTTACCCCTCAGCGGACATGTCTCCATAGCTCATTCTCAACATCTTGCCTTGTAAATTTCTAGTCCTTTGGTATGTGTGAAATTGCATCCCTGCTGTGCATAAAAGCAGATGGATTTTTTTGCGTGGTGCCTAAATATACCAAGCCTTACCTAGAAGCATCACCTGACAAGGGTGTGACCGTTTATGTCTCCTTAGGCAGAAGTCACGCTCTCAGTCCCCAGCCCCAGTGTTTGCCTGTCTGCTGGTGTCAGCACATTAAAGTTGAGGCTTCACAAGAGGACAATAGGTTTCAGAGTGCTTCCTTCCCTTCCTCTGACTTACACAAATGTTTCTTCAGTTAAATGAAAGACAAAAATACCAAGTGATAGCATTCCTCTCCATTTCATTATGGAAATAATTAGAGTGCCTCAAAAATGACCTATGGTCCTATATTTATTAGAAAAACATTTTTAAGAAGTACAGAATGTTAAACTTTAAATCTAAAGTTTTTCTCCTTATCTAGATTCAAATTTGGATTGACCTAAAGTTCTAGGGATACTCTCTTGCAAACTGTGTTTCTTCAAAAGATGTTTAAGTTAGAAGGTTGTAGATCAGCTGACAAACATTTGGAAAGTCAGCACTTTAGTTAAACAAACAAAAAAAGTGAAGCTGTAAATGTCTCTACCCCTTGCAAACCTGAGGAAGGATAAGCAGGTTTGTACTGCTTGTCTTTCATCCTCACAGTTAGGAAATCAGATAAGCCCATGATACTATGTTGTTTTAATGCTGGGAGATCCAGTGAAAACATTGCTTTATTTAAAATTATCTATCTGTTTATTTACCTCCCTGTTTTTATATTCTAATTGCATGCCCTTTTGTTCTTATAATCAGTTCCCATTTAAAAATACAAGGTACTCTGATACATAAAGTACTGCATAAACGTTGACAAGTTATCAGACTAGCAATAAAAATGTGAAAGTTGCATTGACTTTAGAGAAAGTACAATAACTGCACTGATGATTCATGGCTGATACTTTTGATTAGTATGAAGAAAAAATTAGGCATATTGCGAGTATCTAGGAAGCTTTTCTTTAGGATGGTCAGATGTTAGATCTAGTTCTTTTTTTTAAATTCTAAATAGATCCTGAAAACAATACCTTTAGAAAATGTGGAACCATTTTTCCCCACAATATTCTGAGGCTGTCTAGGCTTGTAGAAATCTGAGTTGAAGGTTTATCTGCTAGTAATAGGTGCAAAAAAGAAAATATTGAGAAAAATATGTAGAGAAATTCCACTCAAGAGATGATCAGACATAAAAGTAAATTTGAAAATAGAAATGAAAAGGGGTGCTCTCATTTGTGACAAACATGGGTGGAACTGAGGGGTATTATGTTAAGTGAAATAAGCCAGCACCGAAAGACAAATCTAACATGTCCTATATTCTTACTCCTGTGTGGGAGCTAAAAAAAATTGAACTAATGGCGATGGTCAATAGAGCAAAGGCTGCCGAGGGCTGCAGAAGGACAGTGAGAAGGGGAGAGAAGAGGAGGTAGTTGATTGGTGCAATGACATAGTTAAATAGAAGGAGCAAGACCCAGTGCTTGGCAGCACAGTAGGGTGACTGCAGTTAACAATAATCTATCATGGATTTCAAACTACAACCTAGTCAAACATAGGAAGAAAGTTACTAATTTTTATTTACATGATCCTCTCATGTTAAATAATTAAAGACTTTAAAATACGCTAATGTTTTAATGGGGTGAAATTTTGAGGAACCTTGGAAGTGGCCGAATGCATTTTGCATACAGAAGGAAGGTGAGTCATCTTGGGTACGGAGGCAGACTTGGTGGGCAGGTCAACTGGGCAGTGCACCTGTCTCCTCTGTGTGGGCTGCAGGGAGGGCTGGGAGGCACACGCTTGCCAGTCCAGATTTCAGATGAGACTGCAGCTGGAGGTGACTCTTGCTTGCAGCCTGTGAGAAACGCAGAGTGAAAACCCAGCTAGGCCACATGTGAATTCCTGACCTACAAAACTGTGAGATAATACACACTTTGTTACATCACTAAGTTTTGGAGCATTGCATTACACAGCAATAGGGAATCTGTTTCCTGAAGCTGTTGTAGTGTGTTACCACAAATTCATTTTCTAACTATTCTGTAGAGTCCGGTGTCTGCAGAGCAGCACACGTTTCCTGTACACACTCCGTAGTAGGACCTTGCTCTTCCAGCATGGGGGCTGCTGGCATCCCCAGTGGGCAGCTACTTTTCTCTACACTAAAGCAAGGTGGCACCTCAGAAGTTGTTAGGATTTAGTTGAGTGGTGTCTGTGCCTCTCTTACTGCAGTGATCAGTAATTTCTCTCCTTTCTCCCTTTTTACTTCACTTTTTCAGCAGTCTTTCCTTCAAACAACTGTGAATTGACAGAATCATTCATTCACTTGCTGTTAAATTCTTGCACTCTGGGGTGCCACCTGCTCAGAACAGGAGAGTGAGAGTGGCTGCCAGCTGGAGGGACCTGTCCATGGGCATCGTCACAATGCACCTCACAAATCTCTACCTCTCATAATGAAATGTCTGGAAAACAAGTGTTTTTGAAATGAAAAACCTTTATATAACTCACTACATGATTTTCTAAGAAGCAAGGGTAGAAAAATACAGAGTGCCAGAGGAATTGAGAGGAATGGCCTGTAATGAACATATCTGGCTGCAGCTTAGACAGCTGTTATGAAGACTGTGTAACGTACAGTGTGGGTTCTTTTAAGAGCATATTGACTTGTGCTTGGAAGGGATCAAGGGGGTTATTCAGCACCATTTCCCACCCAGTTAAGAAATATCTCCTGCAAAGATTCTTTCAGACAATTGGCTGCTAGAAATGTTTCAATAACAAGGAAGCCACAGCTTCACAATGCAGAAGTTGAATTTTGACAACTCAGTATTAAGAAATATTTCCTTACACTGAATAAAACTCTATCTCTTGTAGCTTGTAGTCATTTGTAGTAGGTCTGCCTTGAGAAAGACAGGCAATAATTTAGCTTCTTTTTTCACTTGCAAATTCCTCAGATATATAGAACCAAGTAGCATATGTTGCAGGGTTTTTTTATTTTAATTTTAATTTTTTGATATAAATATCACTGGCTCCTTCTTGCTGCTCTCTGGTATGTCAGCTGAGACTTTTCCTGTCCTGGTCACTATCTGTGGAGATAGAAGCTCTTTAGAACAAGTACGGTAATGATGATGCATTTAGGCATTTATTACTGGCATTACCATGAACTAAAGTAAAGATTCTTTATATCTGCATGTGTTTTACATGATTCTGTGTATCTATGTTTACTCATGTATCAAGAGCACTCAATGCCATTAGGTTTTACTATAATGATTAATCAAAGTTATATTGGCTCAGCACCTGTGGCTCAAGTGGCTAAGGCGCCAGGCACATACACCTAAGGTGGGGGGTTCAAATCCAGCCCAGGCCCACCAAACAACAATGACGGCTGCAACCAAAAAATAGCCCAGCACTGTAGCAGGTGCCTGTGGTCCCAGCTACTTGGGAGGCTGAGGCAGGAGACTCACTTGAGCCCAGGAGTTGGAGGTTGCTGTGAGCTGTGATGCCATAGCACTCTACCCAGGGGGACAGCTTGAGGCTCTATCTCAAAAAAAAAAAAAAAACTGTATCACCAAGCCCTCCCACATTAACTGAGACTCTCTCTTCTGTCCTTGACACCGCCTCCTTATAGCCAACTAGTTCTTCCCCTTCTGTGTACCTGTTAACATACTTTTGGATCAATTATTCGGATTGAATCATCTGACACACCCACTAGCCAGCTGCCTTCATCCTCTACATGGCCACCAGAGTCTGCTTTTATAAAACTTTAATCAGATCACACCTCTTCTCACTCACTAGCACAGCTATCATCAAAAAGACAGACAATAACAAGTGTTGATAAGGATGTAGAGAAACTGGATAATTCATGTACTGCTGATGGGAGTGTGAAATGGCATATTTGCTTCTGAAAATACGCTAGTAATTCCTTAGGAAGTCAAACACAGTTACCATGTGATTCAGCACTTCCACTCCTAAGTTCATACCCAAGAGGAATAAAAATGGATGTTCACACAAAAACTTGCACATGAACATTCACAGCAACATTATTCATAATAGCTAAAAAATACAAACAACCAAGATGTCCATCAACAAATATTGTCCAAAAACAAATGTTTCTGGATAAACAAAATGTGGTCTACCCATACAATGGAATATTATTCAGACACTAAAAGGGAATGAAGTACTGATACACACTACAACATTTATGAAAATCAAAAACATACAAGAGAAAGAAGCTGTATTATATGATTTCACTATATGAAATGTCCAGAATAGGCAACTCCACAGACGCAAAAAGCAGATTAGCAGTCACTGGTAAATAAAGGGAGAAATTGAGAGGCACATGATTTATTGTAGGGTGATAGAAATATTCTGGAATTAGTATTGAGTTGCACAACACTGTGAATAAAATAAAATCAATGAATTCTATACTTTTATTTATTTTGAGGTTTTGGGGGGTTTTTTGTTTGTTTTCTTTGAGACAGAGTCTCAGTCTGGCGCCCTAGGGTTGAGTACCATGGAGTCATCATAGCTCACAGCAACCTCAAAACTCATGGGTTTAAGTGATCCTCTTGCCTCAGCCTCCAAAGAAGCCAGGACTACAGGAGCCCTCCACAACACTCAGCTAATTTTTTAATTTTTATTTTTAGTAGAGATTTGCTCAGGCAGGACTCAAACTCCTGAACTCAAGCAATTTGCCTACCCTCGCCTCCCAAAGTGCTAGGACTACAGGAGTGAGCGACAATGCCTAGCCTATTTTCTTTGGGCAGGGGGAGACAAGAGTCTCACTTTGTCACCTCAGTAGAGTGCCATGACATCAAAGATCACAGCAATCTCAAACTCTTGGGCTCAAGCAATTCTCTTGCCTCAGCCTCCCAAGTAGCAGGGACTATAAGCACCAGCCACAATGCCTGGCTATTTTTAGAGGCGAGATCTCACTCTGGCTCAGCCTGATCTCCAACCTATGAGCTAAGGCCACCCACTTCAGGCCCCCAGAGTTCCAGGATTACAGGAGTGAACCACCCCAGCCTATTTGTTTTTATTCTTTGAGACAAAATCTTACTCTGTTGCCCAAGCTAGAACGGTGTCAGCCTAGCTCACAGCAACTTCAAACGCCTTGGTTGAGGCAATCTCCTCCCTCAGCCTCCCAAATAGCTGAAACTAAAGTTGCTTGCCACCACCACACCTGACTAATTTTTCTTCTTTTAGTAGAAACAGCATCTTGCTTAGGCTGGTCTCAAACTCCTGAGCTCAAGGGATCCTCATACCTCAGCCTCCCAGAGTTCTGGGATTATAGATGTAAGCCATGGTGTGGCTGAATTCTACACTTTAAAATGGTTAAAGGGCTCGGTGCCTGTGGCTCAAGTGGCTAAGGTGCCAGCCACATACACTTAAGGTGGCGGGTTTGAATCCAGCCCAGGCCCGCCAAAACAACAATGACAGCTGCAACCAAAAAATAGCCGGGTGCTGTGGTGGGTGCCTGTGGTCCCAGATACTTGGGAGGCTAAGGCAGGAGACTCACTTGAGCCCAGGAGTTGGAGGTTGCTGTGAGCTGTGAAGCCATGGCACTCTACCCAGGGGGATAGCTTGAGGCTCCGTCTCAAAAAAAAAGAATTAAAATGGTTAAGGGTGAATTTTGTAATATGTAAATTTTATTTCAATCTTAAAAAGCTTTAAACTCCCCTTCCCAAGAAAATAATCAGATCACATAAGTACCCTGGTCAGCTCACTGTGATTTCTTATTCTGGTAGGGGTCAAACCCAAACTACAAAGCCCTGACAGCCGCACCCTGTGCCTCCACCATCTCTCTTGCTGCTTTTGCCATTACTCAGTTCCTCCACCCACCAAGTTTACCCCACCTTCTGGCCTTTGCCCTTGCTGGTCCCTCAGCCTAGATTCTCATAGCTGATTCTTACTGTTCAGGTCTATGCCAAAATGTTCCTCTTTACCTCAGAGAGATCTTCCCTGACCACCCCATCTAAAATATAGCCCCTTCGGCAGCACCCATAGCTCAGTGGTTAGGGCACCAGCCACATACACCAAGGCTGGTGGGTTTAAACCCCACCTGGGCCAGCTAAACAACAATGACAACAGCAACAAAAAAATAGCTGAGCTTTGTGGCAGGCGACTGTAGTCCCAGCTACTTGGGAGGCTGAGGCATGAGAATAGCTTAAGCCCAAGAGTTTGAGGTTGTTGTGAGCTATGATATACTACAGCACTCTACTAAGGGTGACATAGTGAGACCCTATCTCAAAATAATAATAATAAAAAAATAAAATACAGCCCCCACATGTTCCATCCCATTAATCTGATTTCTTCATGGCCCTTATGACCATGGGAAAACATACATTTTAAAAATAGCTTACTTCTATATTGTCCATTGCTCCAACCAAGAGAACAGGGCTTGTGTCTTTCATGTTCACAGCTGTGAACGTGCCCACCGTATAGGCAAGAAACCTTTTTCTGGAAAGATGGATTTCCTGAACAACTGCCTGTAAGATCTGAAACGCTACCCACTACCTGGCCAAGAGTCCAGAGCGCTCGGTTATCAGCCACACTCCACAGGTGCTCAGAAAGTTCATGTGCATTTGCTGAGCACTCAGTGGCAAGCCCTGCCCCAGGCCTGTCTACAACCTTTCGGAAGAAGGAGGAATAATCCCTCCCCTTCAAAAGTCTGAAAGTCTTTCAGGGGTCACAGGGCACCCAGTGTTTACCCAGCAACCCACAAACAAAAAGCAAAGAAGAGATGTTAAGATTGCGCTGCTGACACCTAAGCTGGAGGTAGGGTCCAAATTGGCCTCATAAAACTGTGTCCTGGCAAACACCCTCTGATATAGCTTCTTAAGACTTTGCAATCTGACCTGCTGTCCATAATGAAACGGTTGCAGCTTGCACCTGCTCCTGCCTCCTCTGATGGGGACTTTCTTTTCAGAGGCAGTTAAAAGTCTAAACAGGCAGGTGGTGAAGGCTTCTTTCCTCTTCCTTTCTCCTCTTTCCTACCTCAGCATCTCTAGACCACACACACACACAGCAAGAAACTTACCCACTAGGAGTTTGACGTCTCGGACTGTGAAATCAGGGTCAGGCATCCTGAAAAAGGAGCACAGTCACAAGTCAGAAATAATAGAACTAGCTGGGCACGGTGGCTCAAGCCTATAATACTAGCACTCTGGGAGGCCAAGGCAAGTGGATTACTTGAGCTCACAGGTTCGAGACCAGCCTTAGCCAGAGCAACACCTCATCTCTAAAAAAATATTGGGCACTGCGGCGGGCGCCTGTAGTCCCAGCTACTTGGGAGGCTGAGGCAAGAGAATCTCTTAAGCCCAAGTTAGATGTTGCTGAGAGCTGTGATGCCACAGCACTCTACCAAGGGCAACAAAGTGAGACTGTCTCAAAAAAAAAAAGGAAATGACAGAGCTAGATCTTACTCTGGGCCTAAGGGGAAGCTATTTTTCCAACTGAGGTTCCTGGTTCTCAGTTTGGGAACTCCAAAAGAAATAGCCTAGAGAGAAAGCAGTAGAATAGTTAATTCCTCAAAGGAGGATCATCCCAGAACCACTGAGCCCTTTCCTCATCCCAACAAGCAACCCAATCCTGAACCTCAGCAGAGCACGGGACATCTACCGACCACTTCATTTTCTGGACAAACATGAAGTGTAGCATCAAGGGTAAGGGCTAGAGCTGGGCATTCAAACATCTTTCTTTTTTTTCAAAACAGCATCTCACTGTATTGCCCTCAGTAGAACACTGTGGCATCACAGCTCACTGAAACCTCAAACTCTTGGCCATAAGTGATTCTCTTGGCTTAGCCTCCTAGTAGCTGAAACTACAGGCTCCAGCCACAACACCCAGCTGTTTTTTTGTTGTTGTCATTGTTGTTTAGCAGGCGCTGGCTAGGTTCAAACCCACCAGGCCTGGTGCATGTGGTTGGTGCCCTAACCTCTGAGCTACGGGCGCTGAGCCTAAATACCTGCTTTCTTTTCGGTTGGAAAGCCCTCTCTGTATCACTTTTTCCCTCTAGAGAATACTCTCCTTAAGGAGTTGGATGCAAAGTGGGAAAGACCCCTTGAGAAAAAGACACATCACACCAATTCCAGGGATTTCACAACACTGCTATAATAATAGAAGAGTGACTGTGGTGACATTCGCTATTAACAATGATGCCTGGCTCAGCACCTATAGCTCAACCGGCTAAGGCACCAGCCACGTACACCTAAGGTGGCAGGTTCGAATCCCCAGCCTGGACCCGCCAAACAACAATGACGGCTGCAACCAAAAAATAGCCGGGCATTGTGGCGGGCGCCTGTGGTCCCAGCTACTTGGGAGGCGG
>CAUYTI010095691.1:0-29242 GCA_963575145.1 Galago senegalensis | reverse complement strand
ACAGGCGCCCGCCACAATGCGTGGCCATTTTTTGGTTGCAGCCATCATTGTTGTTTGGCGGGTCCGGGCTGGGGATTCGAACCCACCACCTTAGGTGTATGTGGCTGGCGCCTTAGCCACTTGAGCCACAGGCGCCGAGCCCGCTGAAGCTATTAATTGACATTTGCAACAAGTTATAAGTATTGTTAACTAAATTTAAGCAAATGTAACACAACATCATTAGTTTCATAACATGCTAAAGTTGGATGATGAAGTACTCAGTGAATCATTTGAAAGTGTGTTGGCTATTGCAGGGACCAACGTAGCCAAAATTTTATCTCTGTGAGAAGAGATAGTTAAATTTTATGAAGTAGAACAGAATCAGCAATGTGAATTATTAAAAGATTTCTATAGGAATGTAGCATTTCTGTATAATTCCATGTCAAATCAAAACAACTTAAATATTTCTTTGCAAGATAAAAGACTATACATGGTATGCAGCAAAAAAAAAAAAAATCCAAGCATTTTAAAAAAAGCTCTCTTGTTTTCAAAACACTTCTTTTTTTGAGACAGAGTCTTAAGTTGTCACCCTGGGTAGAGTGCCGTGGCATCACAGCTCATAGCAACCTCCAACTCTTGGGCTCAAGCGATCCTCTTGCCCCAGTTTTTCTATTTTTAGTAGAGACGGGGGTCTTGCTTTTGCTCAGGCTGGTCTCGAATTTGTGAACTCAAGCAACCTACCCACCTTAGCCTCCCAGAATGCTAGGATTATAGGCATGAGCGATTGTGTCCGGCCAACACTTCTTTTTCTTTTTTTTAGAGACAGTCTCACTTTGTCACCCTTGGTAGAGGGCTACGGTGTCACAACTCACAGCAACCTCCAGCTCTTGGGATTAGGCAATTCTCTTGCGTCAGCCTCCTACGTAGCTGGGACTACACAATGCCCAGCTATTTTTTTGTTGCAATTTGGCTGGGGTGTGGTTCCAACCCGCCAACCTCTGTATATGGGGCTGGTGTCCTACTCATTGAGACACAGGTGCCTTCCCAACACTTCCTTTTTTTTTTTTTTTTTTTTTTTTTACCAGGGCCAGGTTTGAAACTGCCACCTCCAGTATATGGGGCCAGCGCCCTACTCCTTTGAGCCATAGGTGCCACCCCAACACTTCTTTTTTAAGAGGAAATTTCGGATGAATGTTTTCCCAAGTTAGCGAAGTCACTGATAAGCAACAGAAAGATATATGTGAATCATCTGAGGAATACACAGCTGTTCTAGATCTATTAATTGGAGAATACAGTGAAAGGTTCACTGACTTTGAGGATCATGATATCACACTCAGATTAGCATTTCAGCCTCACCCTGGTTGGTATCACCGAGGCACCTAAAGAACTACAGATGGAATTGATTGAGCTCTTAGTAGATGACATTTTAGGTCATTGTTTGATGGTGAGAAAGATCCAATTAAAATATGGAAAAATGGGCTCAAGCATTTGGAAAAAAGCTCTCGTTTTCAAAACACTTCTTTTTTTGAGACAGAGTCTCAGGTTGTCACCCTGGGTAGAGTGCCGTGGCATCATAGCTCATAGCAACCTCCAATTCTTGGGCTCAAGCGATCCTCTTGCCCCAGTTTTTCTATTTTTAGTAGAGATGGGGGTCTTGCTTTTGCTCAAAGTGGCTCAAGTGGCTAAGGCACCAGCCACATACATACACCTAAGGTGGCAGGTTCAAATCCAGCCCGGGCCCGCCAAACAACAATAATGGCTGCAACCAAAAAATAGCCGGGCATTGTGGCAGGCGCCTGTGGTCCCAGCCACTTGGGAGGCTGAGGCAAGAGATTTGCTTGAGCCCAGGAGTTGGAGGTTGCTGTGAGCAGTGAAGCCATAGCACTCTACCCAGGGGGACAGCTTGAGGCTCTGTCTCAAAAAAAAAAAAAAAAAAAAAAAAAAGGAAAAATGCAGTATACTCAGCCTTCAGCAACATGTCTTAAAAATGCTTTTTTGTTTTTCAACCACTCATTGCTGAGACTGTACATTCTCTCACCTAACCCAAATCAAGATGCTCTGAAGATCACAAATGAGTGATATTCATCTAGAGCAGTGGTTCTCAACCTTCCTAAAGTCACGGACCTTTAATACAGTTCCTATGGGTTGCGACCCAGGTTGAGAACTGCCAATCTAGAGGATCACCCGAAAGTGGAGACTTCTGTGCTGCGACCAACTATTCAAATGCTTTCCAACAAAAAGAGACAACAAAGTTATTAGAAGGTTAACTTTAACAAAGTTTTTATTTTTGAAATTATTAAGTACATAGAAGTTAGATTTTTATAAAATAATGTACATTTTAAAGTATATCTAATTGAAGTTTCTTTCTTTTCTTTTTTGAGACTCACACTATTGCTCAGGGTAGAGTGCTGTGCCCAAGCCTATCTCACAGCAACCTCAAATTCCTGGGTTTAAGCAATCCTCCTGCCTCAGCCGCATGAGCATCTGGAACTACAAGGCACCAGCCATGATCCCCGGCTGATTTTTCTATTTTTTAGTAGAGTCATGACTCCCTCTTGCTCAGGCTGGTCTTGAACTCCAGAACTCAAAGGATCCTCCCGCTTCAGCTTTGCAGAGTGCTAGAATTACAGGAGTGAGCCACTGCGCCCGGCCTAATTGAAGTTTCTTGTTTCATTTTGCAGACTTCCAAAATGGTATGGTTCTCCACTCCTGTCTGTCTACTCTTATGACTCCTGCCCTCCCCTTTCACTTCTAGATATCTTGTAGACTAATAGTCTACAATCACTGCTCCAATACTCACACACGGCTTTAGATTTTGAAATTTGGTTTCTTTTCCTACCAGCCCACTAAGAACTATTCTCTAGCATGTCGCTAAGTCTCTTGTTTATCAAATGCATTGAACTTTTCTTGGTTCTAATTCTTTTTTTTTTTTTTGCAGTTTTTGGCTGGGGCTGGGTTTGAACCTGCCACCTCCAGCATATGGGGCCAGCACCCTACCCCTTTGAGCCACAGGTGCCACCCCTCTAATTCTTCTTTAAATATATAAGGTATTGTTTATGGCCTCCTCAGCTTTCAGAACACTGCACTACTACCTCTTCCAGCGCCTCTCTTCTCAACCACTCTCCTTTTCTCCTTTAGTAGTTTTTCTTTCTTTCCTACTCCTGTGGCTTCCACGATAACTTCTACACAAATAATCCCCTGACAGTTAGCTCCAGTGTCTCCCTATCAGACTTCAGGTTAACTTGACATCTCCCCCCCTCCCTACTTCCTTCTGAGCTCTGCATCTACACAGACCCGGTCCACGAGTCAACACCTCCCTTGACCTAACTCCTGCGCTGTGTGATTGCGAAGCACAGCATCACCGCTCGTGTGATCCCTTCTTCTGGCAGACCCTGAGGATTTGCCGTCCTCTCCTTCAGCCCTGTCCTCTCCTTTCCCTTCCCACAGCTACTTTGGTTTTAGGTCTTTGTCTCCTATTTGGGTTCTCTGCCCTTTTCTAGTTCTACCCTCATCTGTCATACAGGTAAAGGCGTGCAGCTACAATACAGGCACTTTCCTACTCAAACTTTTTCATGGCTTCCTACTACAGGCACTAATGGAATTAATTAAAGGTCCACAATTTTGCCTGAAGACAGGTAGGTCTTGTCTCCAATTTACAGAAAAGGCAGCTATGAGAAAGTTGGATTGACTCAAGATTAGAATTAGGAAATACCGAGGGAGAGCGAGAGGCCAGGGCTCCATGACTTTTCATCCTGTGTGTATGTATGCATACGCGTACTAAATGGAGAGAGGAGAAATATACAAAAAACTGCCGCGTAAGGCAAGAGTAAAAAGCAGTGCGTAAAACAGACATAAAATAATGAACCACCACAAGACACCTAGACATCTGTCTTTCCCAGTGTCTTACCAAAAGCTTGAAACTGCTTAAGAAAAAGAGAAATAGCACCTAAATTACTAAGTTTACTTAGAAGACCTGAGACTGGAGGGTTGACATAAAACTCTGGTGCATCTGTCGCAGACAAGAGGCAGAGCGCGCGTCCAGACACCTTTCTCCCCGGCGTTCTAACCCCAGCCGCAGCCAGCCAAGCGCGCACAGCTTCGCGCACCACGCGCCGCGCACCCCGCCGCCTGGCCGCCCCCGCCCCCGCCGGCTGCAGCGCTCAGCCGCCTCACAATCAGGGCCGCGAGCCGGTGACGTCACCCGGCCGCGGCCCGCCCCCTGAGCCGGAAAGAGGCGGCCGCCCATTGGCTGCGCCGCTGGCGGCCTCCGGGCCAATGACAGGGCGGCGAGTGGCGGGGTCCGGCCTTGACGTTGTGCTGCTCGCCGCGGGGGTGATTTGGCTCCGGGTCCCTCAGCCGCCGCCATTAGGAGTCCGCAGCGCCCGCGGCCGCCCCCCCTCTGTCCCCCTGCCCCCAGGCACCCCCCCGCCTCCGCGCCTCCTCTCTGCCCCTCCGCCCCCGCCTCCGGCAGCCGGGAGCCGCGCGCGGGCCCGCGGAGACCATGTCCTGACTGAGGGGAGAGGGCGGAGGCGGCAGCAGCGGGGCGGGCGGCGGCGCGGAGGGAGGCGGAGAGGGGCCGGACTCGGCTCGTCGCCGCGAGCTGTGCGAGGAGTCGCCGCTGCCGCCGCCGCCGGGCGCCGAGCGTCGGACGGGGAGGAGGAGCGGGAGCGGGTGCAGGAGCTGGAGGAGGAGCCGCCGCCGCCGCCAGGTAACCGGGCCCCGGGGGGTGCCCCGCGGCAGGCCCCTCGCGGCCCCACCGCGGCCTGCCGGGCCCCTCGCTCCCCGGCGGCGCCCAGGCCGCCAGGCCTCCTGGGCCGCCCGCCCGGCGCCCCCGGGGGCTGCGGCGCTGCAGGCAAGGGGAGGGCAGGGGGCCTGGAGCTGCAGTGGGCCACGCTTCCATCTTGAGCCCTGGGGGTGCGAGGACAGGCACCGGGGGCTGTGGGAGGGTGGGTCCGCCCTGCTTGTTTACCGACTGTCGCCTATCGTGGCAGGACGCGTTGCCTGTCCTGCCACCTCTCCTCAAGATTTTCACCCAACTTCTGCCAGATACGAGTTGGTGAGTGCGCTTTTGCTCCCACTGCAATAGGCCGTAAATTCTTGGGTCCATTGCCACAAGTTGGTGCTGGTCTCCAAACTTGTATTCCGGTCCCTAGGCGGCTTCCTCTCGGCCTCCTGCGGTGGCCTTCAGTTGTTGCCATTTCTAAGAAAATAAAGGTAGGGGGCGACGGGGCTGGTGGGGAGGAGGAGCTGGAACTAGTGGAAAGATAATCTGCTTTTGCTCACAGTAACGATTGTTCAACGCTAGTGTCTGTTATTTTCTCTGCTGTGCTTTAGTGTGGGTCATTTCACAGACAAAAGAACTGTAATGAATACTTGAATTAAACACAAGGGACAGGCAATTTAGGTTAAGCCTGAAAGTTTGAAGTAGCTCATTATCTTTGAGAGACACTGGTGTTTTGAAACTCTCTTGCTGAGAATTTTGTACTTCAGTCGATTGAGTCCCCTTTTCCGTAACTCCGTAGTGGACTATCAGGTTAAGCGCCGCCCCCTCTTTCCAGTATTTTGGTCTCACGGTATTATCAATGATGTTAATAAATCTAATGTACAAATAATACTGTTTTAGGAACATAGTTGAAGAGAAATTTTTAACTCTTGGAGATGTTATGTAATGAGTGGTTTCTCCACCTGTGGTCTCTGTTTTAGTTGACTTATCAATTGGACAGCATCCAGACTACCCGTGTTTTGATCAAACATGGATGACTCAGTGTATTAACCATAAGCCAGGGAAACCATTAGGAATTTTGATTCTGGCTTATAACAAGGGCCTTGGTAAAATCATCTTAATTGTGTTTGGGAAAAATAATGCTGGATCTCACCTCCTGGTTATTCTTTATAATTAACTGAGGTAATTGTAAAAAAAAAATTTTTAGAATACTGCTCCCTCTTGGCAGTGTCCTTATACTAAATTCGGGGGCTGTTAGGGGGTTAGGAGGTAGTAGGATGGTAATGACCCATTTTACTCTTTGGAGGATGATGTTATTTGACTGTCATGAGGAATTTAAAAATTTCTTTTGCTGTTTCAATTCCTTTTGTTAATGCCTCCAGAGCATTGAGACACTCATTTATTTACTCTTAGAAATGGGCTTGGGCTAATATGATGAACTCATTCATGGTAGTATATTTTAAACTCATGGCCTTGCTCCAGGTCTCTATGCTGATAAGGTTATGGCATATCACTTTTAAGTCTGAGGATTAACAACATAGTTTTGAGACTTATGATCCAGTTGTTCTTTATTTAAAGTAAATCGCTTCTTATGTAATAGATACAGTGAGAGCTGTTCTATGTGCTTTTATTTACATTGTTTTTATGATAATTGTAGACTTTATACAAATGGGAGTTGCAAAAGTAAGTCCAAGTTGATTCAGTTTTATCATTTGAGGAGTTGCTTCTCACATCTGCCTCTCCTGATAATACCCTCTTGTAGCTGGGCTTTGAACATTTTTCCTCCCAGTGATGTGATAGTTCATTTGGGGTTTTTTTTTTTTTTGGTAGTGTTTTTTAGCCAGGGCTGGGTTTGAACCCACCACCTCAGGGATATGGGACCCGCACCCCACCCTTTTGAGCCACAGGCACTGCCCAATAGTTCATTTGGAATATTTGTGCTCCCCTTATGCTTTGGGCAAATAATATCTTATGTATTGAATGCTCTAATCTCCTCACATCAAGTTTAAAGACTTAAAGAAAACTCTTTAACACCTGTGAAATAAAGTTTAAGCTCCTTGGTGTGGCATTCAGGTTCCTCTGTACCCTGGTCCATTCTTTAGTCTTTTTTTTTTTTTTTTTTTTTTTTTTGAGATAGAATCTCACTTTGTCACCGACGGTAGAGTACTGTGTTGTCACTGCTCACAGCAACCTCAAACTCTTGGGCTTAAGTGATTCTTTGCCTCAGTCTCCCAAGTAGCTGGGACTACAAGTGCTTGCCACAACACCCACCTATTTTTAGAGATGAGGCCTCGCTCTGGCTCAGGCTGGTCTCGAACTCGTGAGCTCAGGCAGTCTACCCACCTCGACTTCCTAGAGTGCTAGAATTACAGGTGTGAACCACTTTGATGGCCCTCATTCTTCAGTCTTGACTCATGTCTTCCCTTGGTGAATCTTTGGTTCAGCCCAACTGACTTATTTGTTGTTCCTGTGAAGTCCCTTCTCTTTGCCTTTCTTTATGCCTTTCTTTTGGTTTGAAATCCTTTCCCACTTATATTAATGGATACTCTCTTTACTCTGGTCCCAGCTGGGTCCTGTCTCTTGAGGAGCTTTTTTGACTACTTCATCCCCAAGGGATTTATCACTCTTATTGTGAGATTTTTTTTTTTCTTTTCTTAGCATATGCTAACCTGGAGTTCAGTATATCTTTTTGTTTTCATTCTGCTTCTCAACTAGATTTTTTTTTTTTTTTTTTTTTGACACAGAGTCTTGCTCTGTTCTTGGGCTGGAGTGCAGTGGTGTTCTTATAGCTTGTTGCAGCCTCTAACTCTTAGGCTCAAATGGTCCTCTGCTTCAGCCTCTCTAGTAGCTGGGACTACACACTTGTGACTCCACACCTGGCTAATTTTGAAATTTTTTTTAGAGATGCAATCTTGCTGTTGCTCAGGTTGGTCTTGAATTCCTGACCTCATGCGGTTCTCTTGCCTCAGCCTCCCAAAGTGCTTAACTAGATTTTAAGACCTCTGATAAGTGGATATAAACTCTGTGCCTCATATCTATGGAAACTATATATTTGGTGCTGAAGATAGGGGCACATGGCAGAATATTTTTGGTTATAGAAGTCTAAGATATGTACTTTGTACTCTAAGTACTGGCATTTATAAGACTGGTTTGTGAGACAAAATCTTTGAAATTACTGCTGTTTCTTAAAAAGCATTTGGTCATTGTGTTTATATTTATTATCAACATAGTTCTCTCCCTGTAGAAGATGCTCAGCATTTTGATAATGATCATGTCACATTATTCAAATAAAAATAAACCCCACAATTCTGTGATTTACTTCAGATTTGGGTCTGGAGCAGTTACTTGGTTTTGAGTTTGGTACCAGTGACACTAAGATCGGTTTTTCTAACCTTACTGTAAACATGCAGCAACATTTAGCATCATGGGACGGTGAAGATGATCTGTAGCTTCATTTTGCATTCTTAACCACAGATGTTGGCAGAATGTGTCATTGATCATAAGGCTTACGAGACAGGAAAATATGTGATTCACTGCTACCTGTCAACACTGTTGGAAGAAAAACAAGCTGGTCCATAGTAGGATAATACATGTAATTATGTAATACATAAGTGGATGCTGATGCATTTGGAAAATAGGTGTGTATGTTGGTTGTGTGTGTGTATGAGTAGGAGCTATGGTGTTTTGTGGACACATAGTCTCTTGACAGTAAACCATCTTGACTTATCTATTGCATCTATGTGGAAACATGTCCTTTTCCTCTAATTCATCAGAATATTTTTTTCCTTGAAACTAATTGATTTTTAGAAAGTAGTTTAGATAAAAGCTTTCCCCCTCAAGCTTTAGAAACCTTTTTAGTATAATTGAAGCTAAAACTAATCTGTTAATAAACTTTCCAGAGACACTAGGCATTTTTACTTTTAAGCACTTGGATTGTAAAAGGTACTTTTATAGAATATCAGTAATTTTACTTTTTGAAAAATCTGGAACAGTAAGCATTCTTTGGGAGGGTGGTATTTTAGTTAAGATGAAGTTTTTTGAGAAGAGCCATCAGTTTTAATTTTAAAATGGAGATTGGGGCGGTGCCTGTGGCTCAAGGAGTAGGGTACCCTGCTGGGCCCCATATACTGGGGGTGGTGCATTCAAGCCTGGCCCTGGCCAAAACTGCAAAAACAAACAACCTCCCCCAGCCCCCAAAACCAGGCATAAAATGGAGATTGACCAGGTAAATTGAATATCTAAGTTGATAATTTTTCTTCTGCTAGTGAATTAAATTTTTATTAATGAAGAAATGAATTTCTAGCTCACTGTGGTGTCAGAGCCTGTAGTCCAGCTGTTCGGGTGCTTGAGGCTGGAAGATTGCTTGATCGGAGGAGTTCAAGTCCAGCCTGTTTTATTTTGAAAAAAAGAAAATAATTTACTGTTATGGTTCATATAGTGAGGGCAAACTGTCCCTCTCCTCAGCTATCACCCCACAGCTTTGTTTTTTTATCCTTTGTCAAGTCAAATTTTTGTGTGGTTGGTATTTATACAAGTAAAGAATATTTGTATGGATAATGCATTATTGGAATCAGTTACATAACTTAATAATTTTTTCTTAGTTTTTTTAAAATAAAAGCTTCATTGAAGTATATTTCATACACCATAAAATTCATTCTCTGAAAGGGTACAATATAGTGTTTTTCAGTGTAATTGCAGAGTTTTATAGCCATCACCACTGAATAATTCCAGAACATTTTTCTCACCCCAAAAAGAAACCCTGTTATTCTGTTCCCGTTAGCAGTCATTACCCCCTTTCCTCAGCTCCTGGCAACCACTAATCTGCTTTCTGTCTATAGATTTGCCAGGCTTTTTTTTTGATATCTTATATAAATGGAATTATACAATGCATGGCTGTTTGTGTCTAGCTTCTTTCAGTTAGTGTGTTTTCATGTTTATCATGTTGTAGGGTGTGTTAGTACTTTATTCTTTTTTTTGCAGTTTTTGGCCCGTGTTTGAACCCACCACCTCTGGTATATGGACCTGGCGCCCTACTCCTTTGAGCCACAGGCACCACCCATACTTTATTCCTTTTTTTTTTTTTTTTTTTTTTTGAGACAGAGCCTCAAGCCGTCCCCCTGGGTAGAGTGCTGTGACATTACAGCTCACAGCAACCTCCAACTCCTGGGCTCAAGCAAGTCTCCTGCCTCCGCCTCCGCCTCCCAAGTAGCTGGGGCCACTGGCGCCCACCACAACGCCCGGCTATTTTTTGGTTGCAGCTGTCATTGTTGTTTGGCGGGTCCGGGCTGGGGATTCGAACCCGCCACCTTAGGTGTACGTGGCTGGCGCCTTAGCCGGTTGAGCTGTAGGCGCCGAGCCGTACTTTATTCCTTTTTTACGGCTGGATACAATTTCATTACATGGATATACCACACTTTAATACGTTGATCGATGAACATTTAGATTATTTCCACATTTTGGCTATTATGAAATACGCTGCTATGAATAGTTGTTTATAGGATTTTGTGAAGATAAAATTTTTCATTTCTTTTGGGTAGGAATGAATTGCTAGGTATGTGGTAATTATGGTTAATTTTTGAAGAAATTACAGTTTTTTCCAAAAGTGGTTGCACCATTTTATTTGATACTTCTACTAGCAAGCAGTGTGTGAGGGTTCCTTTACATCCCCATCAACACCTGTTATTCTGTCTTTGATTGTTATCCTAGTGGTGTCACATTTTCTAGTTTTGATTTGCATTTCCCTAATGATTAGTGATGTTGAACATCTTTTCATGTGCTTATTGACCATTTGCATGTCGTCTTTAGAGAAATGTCTATTCCAGTCATTTGCCTATTTTTCTTTTAAGACAGTCCCTCAGTCTACGCCCTAGAGTACTGTGGCAACACAGCTCACAGTAACCTCAAACTCTTGGGCTTTGTTATTTTCTTGCCTCAGCCTCCCAGGTAGCTGGAACCTGCCAAAATGCCTGGCTATTTTTTTTTTTATTGTTGTTTTAGTTGTCATTGTTGATTAGCAGGCCTGGGCCATGTTTGAACCTGCTAGCCCTGGTGTATGTGGCTGGCGCCCTAATTATTGAGCTGCTGGCACCATGTTTCATTTGCCTATTTTTCAGTGGGATTATTTGTCTTTTTGTTGTTGATTTGTAAGGATTATTATTATTATTATTATTATTTTTTTGAGTCACAGTCTCGCTTTGTTGCCCTTGTTAGAGTGCTGTGGCATCACAGCTCATAGCAACCTCCGGCTCTGGACTACAGGCACCTGCCACAACGACTGGCTATTTTTTTGTTGCAGTTTGGCCAGGGCTTGGGTTTGAACCCTCCACCCTTGGTATATGGGGCCGGTGCCCTACCCACTGAGCCACAGGCGCTGCCCAACATCATAGTGTCTTATACAAACCTAGATGGTGTAGCCTGCTATGCACCTAGGCTGTATAGTGTAACCTGTTGCTCTGAGGATATAAACCAGTACAGTGAGTTACTATACTGAATACTGTATGCAGTTGGAACAGTGGTATTTGTGTATCTAATAAAAATATGGCATAAAAAATACAGAAATGATGCACCTATATAGGGCACTTACTGTGAATGGAGCTTGCAGAACTGAAGTTGCTGTGGGTGAGTTAGTGAGGGAGTGATGAATGAATGTGAAGGCCTAGGACATTACTGGTCACTACTGTAGATTTTATAAATGTTGTCCATCTAGGACATCTGCATTTCTGAAATGCTTTTCTTTCTTTGCTAATAAATTAACCTTGGCTTACTATAACTTTTTACTTCATAAACTTTTAATTTTTTTTTTTGAGACGGTCTTATTATATCGCCCTCGGTAGAGTGCTGTGGCATCACAGCTGACAGCAACCTCAAACTCTTGGGTTTAAGTGATTCTCTTGTCTCAGCCTCCTGAGTAGCTGGGATTACAGGTGCCCGCCACAATGCCTGGCTATTTTTTTGTTGTGGTTGTCATTGCTGTTTAGTTGGCCCAGGCCAGGTTTGAACTCGCCAGCCTTGGTGTATGTGGCTGGTGCTGTAACCACTGTGGCATGGGCACCTAGCCATAAACTTTTAACTTTTTAAAAACTTTTGACTGTTTTGAATAATACTTAAAATACAAGCACATTGTATACCTGCATGAAAATATTTTCTTTATATCTTTATTCTGTAAGCTTTTTTCTGCTTTTAGATTTTTTCTGTTAAAAACTAAGATACAAACCCACCTATTAGTCTAGGCCTACACAGGGTCAGCATCATCTGTATCACTGTCTATCACTTCTACATTTTGTCCTACTAGAAGGTCTTCAAGGGGCAGTAACACACATGAAACTGTCATGCTTTCATCTCCTAAGTTAACAATGCCTTCTGGTAGAGTACCTCCCTAGGGATCTGCTTAAGCCTGCTTTATAGTTAATCTTTTTTTATTTTTTTAATAAGTAGGAGTAGTACATTTAAGATAGTGGTAAGTATAGTATAGTAAATTCTTAAGCTAGTAACATAGTTGTTTATTGTCGTTAGCAAGTGTTATAAACTATACCTAATTTCATGTGCTAGACGTTCCTGTGACTGGTAGTATAGTAGGTTTGTTTACACCAGCATCACCGCAAATACGTGAGTAATGTGTTATGCTGTGACATTATGACAGCTTCATTATAATCTTTGGGACCATTGTTGTATATGCTGTCTGTTGTTGGATGGACATGTGGTTATGTAGCTTGTGATTGTAATTGTTCTTAACTATAAATTGATCATTGCAAGACAGCATTCCTAGGATATGTGATGAAATTGTCCTCATTCTGCAGAAGAAGCAAGTAATCTCTACTTACTACTGCACATTAATTTGCAGCAATACACATGTGAGTGGAATTTTGAAGACAGAACGCCATTTCTGTGATTTTTGCTAAACCCTTTCTAAATCCTTTGCTTTTTCTGGGTAATTAACTTTATTTTTTGGTATTTAATGGAGCTAAAGCTTATTTTATTTATTTATTTATTTATTTATTTATTTATTTATTTTGAGACAGAGCCTCAAGCTGTCCCCCTGGGTAGAGTGCTATGGCATCACAGCTCACAGCAACCTCCAACTCCTGGGCTCAAGCGAGTCTCCTGCCTCTGCCTCCCAAGTAGCTGGGACTACAGGCGCCCGCCACAACGCCTGGCCATTTTTTGGTTGCAGCCATCATTGTTGTTTGGCAGGCCCAGGCTGGGGATTCGAACCCACCACCTTAGGTGTATGTGGCTGGTGCCTTAGCCGCTTGAGCCACAGGCACCGAGCCTAAAGCTTATTTTATTTATTTATTAATTATTATTATTATTTTAGCCAGAGCCTCAAGCCTCTGCTCTGGGTAGAGTGCTGTGGTGGCACAGCTCACAGCAACCTCAAACTCCTGGGTTTAAGTGATTTTCTTGCCTCAGCCTCCCAAGTAGCTGGGACTATAGGCGCCTGCCATAAAGCCCGACTTTTTTGGTTGTAGTTATCGTTGTTTGGTGGCCCTGGCTGGATTTGAACCCACCAGCTCTGGTGTATGTGGCTGGCACCTTAGCTGCTTGAGCTACAGGTGCCATCTATTTAGTTTTTTGAAACAGGGGCTCATTATGTTGCACTCGGTAGAGTGCTGAGGCGTCACAGCTCACAGCAACCTTAAATTCTTGGGCTTAAGTGATTCTCTTGCCTCAGCCTCCTGAGTAGCTGGGACTATAGGCTCCTGCCACAATGCCTGGCTTTTATTATGTTGCATTTGTCATTGTTATTTAGCTGGCCCAGGCTGGCTTCGAACCTGCCAGCCTGGGCATATGTGGCCGGCACCCTACCCACTGAGCTATGTGCACTGCCCTAAAGTTTATTTTTATATAGCAAAACTATTTTAATTTTCACAAATATTTTGACTAAGTGTTTTTTGAATATTATTTATTGCTATTAGCAGAATATTGACTTGTTTAGAAACATAAATGAATTTTTCTCAGTTGAGTGTTAGAAACAAATCATAATCCACTCATGTAAGACATTTGTTTTGAAGCAATAAAGAAATGATTAAATCAATTTAGTAGGAGATAAGGGTTGCTCCAGTTGAGCTTTATGAAAGATGGAACATTTCAGGTGGTCCTTGAAGAGTAACACGTTTCTAGGTGTGTCAAGCTGGGAGTGGGAGAGCACCCTGTGCAAAAGCAGTGCTGAGAGTGAAGGCATGGAGACATGGAAGTTACATGTCCAAGAACAGCAGAGGTTGCATATGGCTAAAGTGTGTGGATGAGGCACTTTAGACTCTGCTCTTCATCTTCCCCTAAGGGATAGTATTGCTGCAGGGCTGGGAATTGCAAAAGAGTGATCCTCTTCAGAGTGCATATATTTAGAGGTGAGAGAAGGGAAGAGTTGTGCCCTCCCCACCTCATGCATTCATTGCTTGTATGGGAGGATGTATTGGGATATTTGTTGTATTATGTTGGAAACCTAAGGTACTGTTTTTTAGACTCTTTTGATCCCATTAATTTTAGGCATCTACCATATGATTTAAGTTGCTTAGGATTTTTTAAAAGATTCCATGTTATATAAAAGATTGCACTTAAAATATTTATTATAACCAGGTATTGTGGCAGGCACCTGTAGTCCCAGCTACTTGGGAAGCTGAGCCCAAGAGTTTGAAGTTGCTATGAGCTGTGACGCCATAGCATTCTACCAAAGGTGACAAAATGAGACTGTGTTTCAAAAACAAACAATAACTAGCTGTTTAAGCTGTTTAGTGGTAACAGTTGCATACTAACAGGGGGCGGGGAACATGCAAAAATGATCTCTGAACCCTCTCCAATTGGCATGTGACTTCAAATGGTTCAGAAAGCACATAGGTTGAGATACAAGAGGAAAGTCTTTGCCACTTGTATTTGCAGAGTAGTGTCTAGGGACAAGGAGCAAGCAGAAAGTCTTCAGATCGTGTTAAGTGCTGTGCATACAATTAGAGTGATATGGTGGTGGAGAAAAGTGGTCAGGGAAAATCCTGAGCAGGTGATATTTAAACCTAGATATCAATGATAAGAAGTTGGCCATGGGAATATCTGGGCAGAGAACATTCTAGGTAGAGATTCTAATACAAAGCCCTTAAAAGAATGCTCTTGCCTTGTAAAAGGAGCAGAAAAATCATTACTTTTATGTAATGATTTGTAAGTAATGCTAGAGAATTTTAATTTTATTCTATGTAAAGGACAGTGGGTAAGTAGAAACAGTAAGATCAGTTAGTTAGGAGGCTCGACAGTAATCCAAGTGAGAAATAATAATGGTTTAGATTAGGGATTCAGTGGAAGAATCTGGAGAGAATTAAACCTCTTGGGACTTGTTTAGGAGGTAGTGTTGTACTTTGTGGTAGCTAGAAACAGTGACTGCAGTCAGCCCATTTTGTAACATATTCATCAGCACTGCTTTTGTGACATTGAAAGGCTGTATGCACTAGTGAGAGCACTGGTCAGAGTTGAGGTTCAATTCCTTGGGACCTGTGGCAAGACATTTTTGAAGCTTGGAGGGGAAAGCTTCTAAACTACTTTCTAAAAATCAGTACGTTTGTAGTAGTATCTCATTGTTTTAATTTGTAATTCCCTAATGATGAGTAATGTTGAACATTTTTTCATATACTTGTCATCTTTATATCTTTGGTGAGGGGTCTATTAAGGTCTCTTGCCTATTTTTCACTTGGATTGTTTTCTTAGTTTTAAGAATTCTTTGTATACTTTGGATAATACTCACTTAGAAGTATTTTGCAAACATTTCTCACCGTCTTTGGCATATCATATTCTCTCAGCAGTGTCTTTTGCAGAGCAGAAGTTTTTAATTTTAACAAAGTCCAGCTTACTAGTTGTTAATATTTTTTCATGGTGTTGATCTAAAAAGTTGTTTCCATACCTAATCTAGATTTTAGATTCTAAAATCATACCTAATCTATATTTAGATTCTAAATCTGGTCATCTAGATTTTCTCCTGTGTTATTTTCTAGGTTTTTTATCATTTTGCATTTAGACCTGTGATCCAGTTTGTGTTTGTCTGTGTCTGGAGTAAATGTTTTTTCTTTTTCTTTTCTTTTTTTGAGACAGAGCCTCAAGCTGTCCCCCTGGGTAGAGTGCCCTGGCATTACAGTTCACAGCAACCTCCAACTCCTGGGCTCAAGTGAGTCTCCTGCCTCTGCCTCCCAAGTAGCTGGGACCACAGGCGCCCGCCGCAACGCCCGGCTATTTTTTGGTTGCAGCCGTCATTGTTGTTTGGCGGGTCCGGGCTGGGGATTCGAACCCACCACCTTAGGTGTATGTGGCTGGTGCCTTAGCCGGATGAGCTATAGGCGCCGAGCCATATATCTTTGCTTTTATATAAATGTTAGCATATATGCCTTACTTCCTTTTAAAAAACTTTGTGATAGTTCTGGGAGGTTGTCGTTTCTAAACACATAAAAATAAATATATTTCATTCTTTTAACACCATGGCGTGGTGTTCTTTAACTAGTTCCTAATGGTTGGACAATTCAGGTTTTCTATTCTTTTGCTATTATAATACTACAATAAAGATCCCTGTACAAACTGTCAACGTGTAAATATAGTTATAGAATAAGTGTGTAGAAGTGGAATTGCTTGTTCAAAGTGCATGTGGATTTATTTTTAATTTTTATCGAACCTTGAATCACAGGCATTTTAGAATGTGATCTACCCTGAAAAATTTCACTACTCAAAGAAGTTGTATCACATTTAATTCCACTAGTTATATAAGTGTTTCCTTATCAGCATTGCATATTATCTAACTTTTTGATCTTTATCAGCCTGATGGGCTAAAAGTCATATCTCAATATAGATTAATTTGTAGTTATTTAATGTCAAATGAGATTGAGTATCTTCTCTGTGTTGCAAAGCTGTTTGTATTTCTTTATCTCTCTGAGATCACTTTCCATGATCTTCATCCATTTTTCTATGAATTCTTGGTCCTTTTTCTTATTGATGCATAACAGCTTTTTATATATTGAGAAGATGGACCAATGATTCATGCTGTTAAAGCTCTATTTTTCTTTGAATAATCAGTCAGTGCTATAAGGTGTCACCTTCTTTCCTCACTCTCATGTCCATCTCTCCTATTATTTGCTTGTATATTTATCTTCTTTTATGGAAAAGAAAGATGAAAGTCAGTATTACATGGAAGTATACTTTTAAATGGCCAATGAGTTTATAATTTACAAGATGTATATGAAGAAAATCTGAAGCCAGAAAGGCACTTTACCTGGCACCTCCTCTGTATATGAGCATCAAAAGACTGTTCTTCCTCCTGGTTGCTTGATGGACATTTGGTAGCTTTACTATTTAACTATAAATAATCCCCAAATTCAACACGCTTCTTAGACTTATATTTATGCCCCCTTATTATTTTTGTTTTTTTGTCTTAACTTTCTTTGTCTTCTAATTTTCTGTCAGATAGTGATCATCATTTGTCTGGTGCAAGGAACTATCTCTACTTTCTTAACTCTTCATTAAGTCCCTGAAACAGAATGGTTGAAATGGTGACGTTATGATCAAGTAAGAGAAAGCCTCAGGCCCTTAGGCCACTCTGTCCTCTGACTGATTCAAGGAGATTGGGGTCCCATGACTGTAGTTCCTCTCTCCATAGGTTCCTGCTGAGAGCCCACCTTAACAAATCCAAAAAATAAAAACCAGTTCAACTTTAGCTAACATGGTAATGATTTGTGGGGAGCAGCAGAAATTCTTCTGTAATTATGTGTGAATTGATGTGTGATTTCCTAATGAGCTTAAGTGAAGAAATCATCATTTTGTGATAAATGCTTTATATCTTAAAATGCCAGCAACACGTATCTAATAAATTCAATCAAACTGCTCTCATTTATATAACATTTGCAATTATTATTTAACATGCTGGCTTTCTTTGCTGCTTTACTGCTTTGGGTAATTGCAGAGCCTAGAAGTTCCTTTTTCATAAACAAGTCCACAGAAACTCATTATGTTGGAGTTTTTCTTAATGCAATCATAAATGAGTTCATTTTGGAATGCGTTTGCAAGCTGTGCAGGCCAAGGCCCCCTTATCAGAAAATGTTGTAGCCATTGAATGAGTTAGCTAAATTAGGGACATTTGTCCCTGGAATGAGTCAGGTCACTCTGAGACTCCAGTTTGGGCATCTAACTATGTCCAAACAAGTTGTGAAAATACTTTGATGATCAAAATACTGTTTCTCTTCACTGAAGATATTATATAATGAGGCCCAACAGAGTTAGGTGATATGACCAGTGGTCAAAGGGCAGTAACTTCCAACACTGAAGAAAATGTGATATATCGATCAAGAAATCATTTCAGGATTCAGATACTGGATGTGTCACTTAATAGCTGTGTGACTTCAGACAAACTACTCAGCCTCTCTAAGCCTCGATTTACGTACCTGTCAAATAAGGATAGCACTGACTGTTGTTGGGAGGATTCAGTGCAGTGGCATATGTTGGAGCTCCAGGCCTGTCCTATAACAAATGTTCAACAAATGGTGGCCAGGCCAAATCATTACTGCAAAACTTACTCCCTCACCCCAAGCATTTTCCCTAATGGCCAAGATGGTAATTTGTTCTATTTGCATCTTCTAAGGAGCTGAGAGAGTGCCAGGCATTGAAAATAGTTTTATTCCTGGTACCCAAGGTTATTTCCTGGTAGGGTATACTGAGTAGGTTGTCAAACCTTAAATGAATCCTGATTCGCTTGACATGAGTTAGAATTTGGGGTGTAGTGAATGAAGGCCCAAATTCAATTTGAGACCTGTGTCAAAATTATTAATAGTAGCAGTAGACTCAGGGTTGGGAAACTATATTAGAAATTTGCACAGTACTATCCTTCCCATGGCTCCTTCTAAGGGACGCTGCCACATCCTTAGGTCCTGCTCAAGAGGCAATTGCAGACAGCCACGTTTTATGCTATGTGACTCAGCTCACATCCTCCCCAGGCCACTCCTGATGGACAAGCATTGGCCCTGGACCAGGGGCAGTCCTTGGGCTGCCCAATGACCAAGGAAGCTAGGCTGGGCTAATTGTATTTCTTCAACTGAAAACAAAAACCACAGTGGTAGAGCTGCAGAGAGAGAGAGCTAGGCCTGAGTGGGCTGTCGTGGGTCTTGGATGAGTTAAGTCTGGACAGAAGTTAAGAGAAAGGGGAGGAGGCCAAGGCAATGAGGACAAGAGCCTCTGTGTAGAGAAAGCAGGGTCAGTGTGAAAGAAACAGGGTCTTGTTAATTCCGGCTGCTTGTCTGGTTCCAGATGGTTTTCCAGCTCCACACACAGTCTTTACATATTTCAGCAGACCCCTGGTGCCTTTAGGAGACTTGGCTTGACAATGATCTCTTCCTATGTTCACACAAGAGACCACCTTTAGCCTCAAGCCTGGTGTGTGCTGGCCTTGGACAGCAGGAATGGAAGATAAGGTAAGATAAAGGTTAAGGGTAGAAGCAGCAACAACATGGAGCATGGTTAATTGTTCTGTTATCTATTTATTTTATAGATAACAGTGCAGACTTTGTAAATGGTAATAGAATGTTTGGTCTCTGAACATGAAAGAATCAAAAGATATAAATTTTCAAGGTTTTTAATTCTAACAGAATTCAAAGAACTTCAATTCAAATAGAGAAATCTATTGTCTCTTTAGACAATTGGTCTTTTCATCAGTCCATCCAAGGACATTAAATAAAACACATCTGAATGTTCCTTTGTTGGAGTTTGCATGGATTTCACAGTGGCTGGCATTTTTTTGCTAATAACCATCCTCCCTTTTCCACATTTCCTCCGCCACCATGGTAATCCTACATTATCTACACTTGAATTATTATTATTATTATTTTGAGACGGAGCCTGAAGCCATCCCCCTGGGTAGAGTGCCGTGGCATCACTCACAGCAATCTCCACCTCCTGGGCTTAAGCGAGTCTCCTGCCTCCGCCTCCCAAGTAGCTGGGACCACAGGTGCCCGTCACAATGCCTGGCTATTTTTTGGTTGCAGCCATCATTGTTGTTTGGCAGGCCCAGGCTGGATTCAAACCTGCCACCTTAGGTGTATGTGGCTGGCACCTTAGCCACTTGAGCCACAGGCGCCGAGCCTGAATTATTTTTTAAAATAAATCTTCGCCTATAATTCTAGCACCCTGGGAGGTTGAGGAGGACAGATCACTTGAGCTCATGAGTTCAAGACCAGCCTGAGAGAGACCCCATCTCTAAAAATAGCCAGGTATTGTGGCAGAGGCCTAGAGTCCTCACTACTCAGGAGGCTGAGGCAAGAGGATCACTTGAGCCCAAGAATTTGAGGTTGCTGTGAGCTGTGATGCCATGATACTCTACACAGGGTGACAAAGTGAGACTCTGTCTCAAAAAAAATTTTTTTTATTGTGTATATTTAATGTATACAACATGACTTTATCGAAGACACATAAATAGTAAAATGCTTACTATAGAGAAGCAAATTACTGTATCCATCTCTCACATAACCACACATGATGTATGTGTGGCAAGAGTGGCTAATCTCTACACATTTAACAAAAATCCTGAATACGGTATTATTAACTATAGTCTTCATGTTGCACCTTAGATCTCTAAATTTGTTCATCCCGAGTATCTGCTACTTTGTGTCCTTTTGCCTACTGAAGTATCACCTGGTCTCACTGAGTATGTATACAGTAGGTGTTCATTAAATTAGGTGTTCAGTTGCACGTCTCTGCTGTACACAAACTAACCAAAACTCCTCAAAGCCATTTTTTCCACAAAAGGAAATGAAAACTTTTTAAAAAGCATTTTATTATGGAAAGTTTCCACCATATACAAAGCAGAGAAAATAATATAACAAAGTCCCATTTACACGTACCCATAACAGATTCAAGAATGATCAGCTCGGGACCCCGCTTGTTTCACATGTTTCTTTTATCTCCTTTTTTCTCTTGCAGATATTGAAGCAAATCTGAGATCTCATGTTATTTCACTTATGAGTACTGCCATATGTTCATAAGATAAAAGGATTATTTTAAAGTGTAACCAAAATACCATCGGTACAATGAAAAGAAATTGGTAACAATTACTCAACTTTATCAAATAAGCAGTGTTCAGATTTCCCCAATTGTCTTATCATTTTTAATTGTTGTATCATTGAAATTGTTGAATCATATTTCAGATAAGCTCAGCACCTTATGATGGTTGACATGTCAAACCGTTTTAATTTTTAACAATTTCTTCTTCTCCCCCGCCCCTTTCATTCGCTCACTCTCTTTTCCTGGCAACTTAGTCTTTAAAGAAAGAGAGCCAGTGTCCTGTACTTTTCCACAGTCTGGATTTTGCTGACCACATTCTTCTGATGTTATTTAAAATGTTCTTTGATGCACCGTATTTTCTTTAAGTTGGGTTTTATCTCTAGAATAGAGTCGCAGTCAGACTCAGGTTCCAGTTTTTGGTAGTCCTTTAAAGACAATATTGTGTACCTCCGTCAAGAACCGTATCACGTCTTTTGTCTCCCTTTCTGAGATGTCAGCAGCCATTGATGGCCATTGTCCAGATGCCTTAGATCAATAGAGGCTGCAAAAGGGTGGTGTTCTAATTCTATCATTCCTCCTTCACTATTATCAAGACCATTTCTAACTTCTCATCAACTTGTTTGGTTATCCTGAGATGTAGTTCATACATGAAAGGTCAGATAAATGTTTGGTTCAAACTGTTTGTTTGTTCCATAACATCCATTAAATGTAAGCAATGAGTTTCTTTGTCGGTATTATTCAGCACTAATGGATCTGAACACACCTTCTGTGTTTTCCACAGCAGCTTCTTTCTGATTGATGACCCCTTCATTCTGGCTGGGGGGCTCCTCTTCATGTTGACTCCTGAGTTATTTTGACCTGGCTCAAGTGCTTTGCTCTCTGATACAACAAGATACCCCAGCCTCATCTTATACATTTCCTACCCTACACCTGGGATCAGTTTTTTCTTTTGGTTCTTTTTAGTGACGATGGCATATAAAGATCACAATCTGGTTTTCATTTGGAGGCCTTTTTAGGCACATGTGTATTTTTCTTTTAAAGAACTATTTTTTAATTTTTAAAGAGTTTTCCTTTTTAAAGAGAAGATTTATGTTCACAGAAAAATTGGGATAAATGGTACAAAGATTGGTAATAGTAGTTTAACTGTTTAAGAAACGGCTGAACCATCTTCCCAAGTGGCTGCACCATTTTGCATCCCCACCGGCAGGGACTGGGAGCTGCTGCTGCTGCACCTGCCACCAGCCTGTGGTGCTGTGAGCTTGGAGCTTGCCTATTCTGATAGGTTTGCGGTGGTCTCACTGTCACTTTTGTTTACAATTCCTTGATGACATATGATGTGGAGCATCTTTTATGTGCTTATTTGCCATCTGAAAATCTTTTTTAATGAGGTATCTGTTAAAGTCTTTGGCCTATAAGTTAATAAGCTTGTTTGCTTTCTTATCGTTGAGTTTTGAGAATTCTTTGTATATTTGGGGCAACAGTCCTTTATTGGGTATGTTTTTTGCACATATTTTCTGCCAGTCTGTGGTTTTTCTTCTTAGTCTCTTGATGTGTGTGTGTGTATGTGTTTATTTTAAAGATAAAATATATTTTGGATCCTTACTGATACTTGCAATTCCAATCCAAGACTACAGGGTATTTACTTCATCAATATTATATTTTAAATTCATTGCAAAGATTTTTTTTTTCAGTGTGTCATTTCTTTTTTATTTTGCTTATGGCACTTTTTATCCTACCAAAGTGTTTTTGGCTCGGTGCCCATAGCACAGTGGTTATGGCGCCAGCCACATACACTGAGGGAGCCGGGTTTGAACTTGACCTAGGCCTGCTAAACAACAATGACAATGCAACAAAAAATAGCCAGGCCTTGTGGCAGGTGCCTGTAGTCCCAGCTACCTGGAAGGCTGAGGCAAGAGAATCACTTAAGCCCAAGAGTTTAAGGTTGGTGTGAGGTATGATGCCACTGCACTCTACAGAGGGTGACAAAGTGAAACTGTCTCAAAAAAAAGTGTTTTTATTTTAAAATTGATAAGCAGTGACTTATCAGCCTTTTCCTTATCTGAATTTGGAATAGTTTTTCCTACTCCCTTGTTATAGGAGAATTCATTCATATTTTATTCTAACAGGTGCATGGTTTCATTTTTACTTAAATTGAAATTTCTGATGCATTTGAAATTTATCTTATTATGACTGGATGGAGGAAAGATCCGATTTTATTTTTTACACATGAATTTTCAATTAATTCAATATGACTTATTAAAAAGTTCATCTTGTTCCCTTTGAAGTAAGATGATATATTAAATTTTTAGTGTGATTGGGCCTTTTTTTGTACCATTGATGCTTCTGTCTGTTCATGTGCCAATACCACATGGTTTGAATGATGGAAGCTCTAAAATATGCTCTTCTTCAGGCTATTTTTGCTAAAAATAAAAGCTCTTGCCTATTTTAGGCCTACCTTTTAAGATGGCACTTCTCAGAAGCGGCCAATGGGGTGGAGATAAGTATAAAGGGATTTTCTTCCCCTTAAGCCAGAAGTTGGCAAATGATGGCCCATGGCCTCATCTATTTATAAATAAAATTTATTGACACACAGTTATGCCCAGGCATTAATGTGCTCTCTATGGCTGTTTTTGCCCTTTAATGGGAGAGTTGAGTAGTTGTGATAAAGACTATATGGCCAACAAAGCCTAAAATAGTAAAATACTATTTCTAGTCCTTTATTTAAAAAATTTGCTGACCCTGCCTTGTGAGGACACACTGGCATTCTAGCAGGTCTTCTAGAGATAGTGCTAGACCCCCAAACAGGACTGGCTGTACAATTTGTGAGGCCTGGTTATCTAAAGTGAAACGTGAACCCTTGCTCAAAAATGAAGATGTATTGTTAAAGGTACTAAAATATAAAGCTTTTTCCCCTTTCTTCAGTGGTTTCTAGTTCTGTACATCATGCTGCCTTTTCAAATTTTGCTGCTTAATGTTATATTCTAGGTGAAGAAAAATTAAAATTCAAATTATTAGCATGAATTTTACCTCTCCTCTTTATTTATGTCATAGCTCTTTCAAATGCAGATGGAAGCATTTAACGCATATGCTGAATCACTGGAACCACTCAATTTGTGCATCACGGCTTGGCCGTGGAGGAGAGAGACGAGCACAAGCCACACTCAGAAAGGTGGAAGGAGGGAGGGAAGTGTGTCCCCGACCCCCATCCCCTCCCCTGAAGTGGGGACTCAGGAGCACTCCCGGTGGCGCAGGGATGCTTGCATGGCCACTGTGCACCCTCAAGGGAGGACCAGAGACTTTACAAACAGCTCAGGCCACAGGAAGCTTGATGTCTTCCCCGCTTCCCCCTTTCCAGGGGTGGAAAAGTCCCTCAGACTCACCGTCACGAGGAAAGATGACCCTCGAGTTGCTGCAGCCTCTGAACCTGGACAGTTATGTGCCAGGATCAGGGGTGGGCCAGACGCCCTCCCCACTGCACCCTGCTGCAGACTAGAGCTGCCACCCTATGGGGACTGAGGGTGATGGTAGCAGAAAGGGTGCTGAGCACTGTCACAGGGAAGAGGCAAGGCAGCAGGAGGCTATACTGTGTGACATCTGGGGCTCCAAGGTCCCAATACATGTTCTAATGTTCCTCCAAATTTCACCCCCACACACAAATTAAAAAAAAATGATTAAGAATTTTAAGATGACAGTCGTAGAGGTTCAACCCCGAGTGTGGGGCAACAAGTGCAGTGCTTACCCCACTGGACAGCCATGCTGTTCATACCACAGCTTGGAGGAACAGAAGTAGGGAGCATAGATACTGGAAACTGTATAAATGTGATGCCTCTCAGTAACACCTTGGGGATTGTTCAGATCCTACAATTTCTATTTTCTTTTCTTACATGATTTTAAAGATTGTGGTAAAATATACTTGGCATTGACTTTACCATGGTCAAGATGACCATTTTTACACATACAGTTTAGTGGTGTTCCATGCTATTGTGCAATCAACCATCTCCAGAAGTCTCTACATCTTATAAAAATGAAACTCTGCACCCATTAAAAACTAACTCCTCATTCCTCTCTGCCCCTGGCGACCATCCTTCTGCTTTTTCTCTGCATGAATTTGACTACTCTCGGTACCTCATTTAAGTAGAATTATGTCATAGTTGTCCTTATGTGATGGGCTTATTTCACTTAGGCTCATGTTGCCAGAGTTCATCCTTGCTTTACCCAAATGTATGACAATTTCCTTCCTCTTTAAGGCTGAGTAATAGCCCATTGAGTGTGCGCGCGCGTGCGCATACACGCGCGCACACACACACACACACACATATATCACGTTCTATGCATTCGTTTGTCCATGGACACTTGGGTTGCTTCCATGTTTTAGCTATTATGAATAATGCTGTTATGATCATGGGTGTACAGTTTTTGTCTTTTAAAACGTGCTTCCTCTATCACTGAATGAACCTTTATATAGTAATGCAACCATGCTGTAGCTACTCCGTGGGGACCTGGAGCCTCAAGAACATGCCCAGAGTCGCACTCCATGCCCCAGTGAGGATTTGGTTTCTAGCCTGCATAGATTGGCAGTAGCAGGAAAATGTTTCAGAAAGAGAAAGCAGTGAGCATTATTTTTCTTTGTTTCTGCAAAACAACTTTGGTTTATTTTCTCCCATTTGAGTCTTTGTTTTTACGTATGCAAATGTGATTCATCTTTCAGTGCTGGAGAAGGGCCCTAAATAACATAATTACTTCACCAATCATCTACTTGGCTACTGGAAATCATCTTTTTAGCGAGGTCGACTGTGGTTGTTTGAGCTCTATACAGACTTCAAATAATGAACACACACTTCTTTTCTTAACATGCTAATTTTTCTCAGAAGCTAGTGTTATTTGAAAAGGGGGATTTAATTGGATATTAAATCCGCAATTGAAAGATTAAATTATGAAATAAACAAACATATCAATTTAATAGGTCTTTGGAAAAAAACAGCCATTCCATTCTAGTTTTTTTTTTAAGTGCAAATGCATTCAGATATATATTTAATTCTCTGCCCATTTTGCTGTGTTTTGTAGCTCTCAACCTAGATTCTTTCCTGGGTTGCTTCCAAAAGAAATCATCTCAGGAGGCTGAGTAAGCTCAGGATTCTGTGAGTGCTGGCCCCCAAATAACCTTTTGCTTAAAGACTTTACCTGTATAAATGAAATTCAAGAAATGTTGAGAAACCATTTTGAAATGAATAACACTGAAGCAATTCCAAGGGGTATAATTTGGGATGCATCAAAGGTGGTGGTAAGAGAATACATTTACCTCACTGGAAGTTTAAAGGAAAGCAAAGGTCAAAACAGGTACATGTTCAAAAAGGAAATTAAGAAATGAGAAGTACATCATGGCTATACAAAAATCCCAAATGATTTTTCAGAAAATTATTTCAAGGCAAAGTAAGACCCTTTTTAGTAGAAAAGAATTTGAACCACCCCTGCCCAAGTTTATAAAGCAGCTTTCCCAGGCAGAGGAAATAAAGATGAGTAGCTTTTCAATTCTACATTTTTAAAAAGGTACAAGAAAGCAAAGTTTTTTTTCTTTTTAAACCCATAGAATAAATAACCATTTGGGAGAAAGGTAATACAACTATGATCCGAGGGGCTCTTTAGACACAGGTGCCCTGAGCTGGGACAAATGAAAGGAATATTCATTAGCCCCAACCACAACTCTGCCATCAGCCGCCAGACTAGTCAGACACATCCACAGAGCAAGAGTGTCCTGCAGGAAACGGGCGAGAGGGGAGAGGAAAGCCAGGGACGGCATGTCCATGATGCGTCTTTACTTCTTACCAATTACGGTGGAAACTTACAGGTCAAATCTTAATATGCTTTTTGGAATCAAATATTTTCTTTAATTCCCAGTTTGTCAAACAGCCATTGTTATCCCTGAGTCATTTTTAACACATTACTTCCCAGGTTTTGAAACTTGGTAATGATATTTTTTTCTAAAAGCTTTATTCTCCTGAGGTAGTGAATTCACAAAAATAATATTGTTTGTGGATCCCCACTTGATCCTCATCTAATGAAATTCTGTGCCAGTTTTTTATTTAGTGTCAACTTATTAGGTGACAATAAGGCATTTTGACAGGATGGAGTGATGAGGTCCAGACACAATAATCATCACTGTTTGAAGTATAGAAAATTCATCCTTATATTGTTAATGTTTAGGTAAAATAATGATGTGATAGGATATAGTAGTTAGGCTTTAAAAAAGTGTCCTTTAGACATACATATTGGAGTATTTCCCAACAAAATGATATAATGTTTTTGAAATGCCTCCAAAATAATGTCAAATATGAACACGTATGTAGGGGCATGGCTGAGACGAGATTGTCCAAGTGCTGGTAACTGTTGAAGCTGGTAATGAAGACAGAAGAATTCATGATATTAGTGTCTATTTTACTTATGTTTGAAATTTTTCATAGCAAAAATTTACCTTTTAAAAAAGTCTGTCTTGGCATTCTTTGCTTTAGAATCCTCCACTCATTTCTTCAGGCAGAAGAGTGGGGGTGACAGGTCCTGCCTTTTGCTGGAGCAGGTCCCATGTGGTTCTGCGTAGGAGCTGTGACCCTTCCACATTTCTAGTTCCAGCCCCACTAGCACTGACACAGCAGCCTGCTTGGGGAGATGTGGCAAAGGTCTGGGTGCAGAGCGTGCCAGTGCAGGGGGAGAGGGTGGAGTACTTGTGATGTGATTTGTAGACTCTGATGCTGGGCCCCATCCCAAACTGCTCAGAGGCCGAATTGGTAACTGAGTTTGGCTTATAACAGCATTCTTTCTCTTTTTTTTTTTTTTCTTCTTCTTCTTCTCTATGGATTTGAGTCCGTGTATATTCCTCTTATCTCCCTAGACAGGGCCAGTCCTTTAAAGGAGAAGATGAAAGGTAAAGAAAACCATTTACTAAACGCTTACTGATTAAGTGTTGAACATAAAGCTAGGCACTTTACATACGAGATTTCATGTAATCCTGTTGGACGAGGTAATGTTTAAAATCCCGATTTTACCAAAGAGGAAATTGAGGCCGTAGAAATTAATTATCTTGCTGGTCTACATGGTCTAGAATACCTTCAGTTGTAAGTGAATAGCAAATCAAACTCAGACGCTTTGAAATAACAAAAGAAGCTCGTGGGCTCAGCTAACTTGTGAGTCCTAACATGCAGCAGGCGTCAGGGCATTTTCTCCGTGTTTTGGTTGTGTATCTCTGCGACTGTCTGCGTTCTGCTTCCCACCATGCGCTGCCTTTGTCCACAATGGCTTCCCCCATAGCTGCAGAAAGCCTGCGGCAGCCTCAGGCCTCATATCTGCGGAACATACCAGTCAAGACAAGGCAGCACTCCCTCTCCCCCACTGTGGACAGAGTCCTGCGGTTCACTTGGGTGGGACTAGCCAATTAGTATGGACAGGGAAGGCCATGTGATGGTGGCTCAGGCCTGTTCTTGACCATGGTAGAGGGGCTGTGATTACACTGCATGGATTGCCAATTAGGGCCCATACTTGGGTCTGAGACCGTGGTTAATCTGACCCAAACCACAAGCCTGCTGCAAAGTTAAATAACTGCAAGGAAGCAGAGAATTGCATTTGTCAGATTTCCACAGAGAAGCGATTTGATAGATTTTGACTTCCCAGGGACTTTTGTGCTTGTCCATTCACAAGGGGAGAGGACCAGGAGAATGAGGCTACAGCTCGTGCATCCTGATGTGACCCAGCTTCGTGAGTGAACGGAGAGAAGGCGTTGGTGGCTACTTCTGGTGTGGGGAAAAACTACAGAGAAGGTGACGCTGAATCATCCCCGGAGAGCACATTTGCCCTCTATCCGGAAGGTATCGGGGGAGGCTGTGCGAGAGGGCGAGGCTTCATTTTGCTTTTAATGATGTGCACCTGCATTGATAATTCATTTTTTCCTTGAACATTTGCTGGAGAGATGGAGTAAAGAATTGAAAGATTAAAAATTAACTTAAATTGTTGGACTGTGTTTCTCTGAACATGACCCTGAGCTGAGAATGAACCTGAGATTTCTTCAGGTTATGTAACAAATTGCAGCAAGATACAATCAAGAACCTGAAAGGGACAATGTGGAGAAAGGGAAGTGTCTTCTGCTTGTCTAGAGCTGAGGGCTGCTGGGAGTGGGAACAGCTTTGTGGAGCAGGTGGGACCTGATACTGAGGAATGCGGATTTGGCTGGTTCAACTGAGGGGAAGGTGTGGGACGGGCAAAGTGAAGAAGTGGATGTGGACACCGTGAGGATGAAACAGTCTGGGGGCAGGAAGGACGGGACCAGGGAGTCTGGGCGCCTGGGAGCAAGAGAAGACTATCAAGGGGGGAGCTGGGAGGATTGCCAAAAGTTGCCATTCTTCCTTTCTTTTTTTTTTTTTTTTTTTTGAGACAGAGCCTCAAGCTGTCCCCCTGGGTAGAGTGCCGTGGCATTACAGCTCACAGCAACCTCCAACTCCTGGGCTCAGGCGAGTCTCCTGCCTCCGCCTCCCAAGTAGCTGGGACCACAGG